>CAUYRH010175146.1:0-61784 GCA_963574655.1 Perodicticus potto | reverse complement strand
TAGAGGACAGGTCATGAATCCTGGATTATGCTTCTTTCTTTTTTTTTTTTTTTTTTTTGAGACAGAGCCTCAAGCTGTCACCCTGGGTAGAGTGCTGTGGCATCACAGCTCACAGCAACCTCCAATTCCTGGGCTCAAGCGTGTCTCTTGCCTCCGCCTCCCAAGTAGCTGGGACTACAGGTGCCCGCCACAACGCCGGGCCATTTTTTGGTTGCAGCTGTCATTGTTGTTTGGCGGGCCCGGGCTGGATTTGAACCCGCCAGCTCAGGTGTACGTGGCTGGTGCCTTAGCCCGTTGAGCCGCAGGTGCCAAGCCAGATTATGCTTCTTTCTACTCCTTCTCCCAATAGTCACTGGAGACAGCCCTCAAGTACTGCAACTATATGTTCACCACTGTCTTTGTGCTGGAGGCTGTGCTGAAGCTGGTGGCATTTGGTCTGAGGCGCTTCTTTAAGGACCGGTGAGTAGCTGGGCTAGGCTAGGGCAGCATAGGGTGTACTGCAGGATAGGGACGCAGTCCTGACCTCTCCAGACTTCCGCCTGGAGCAGTGTAAGGAGATAAACCAGTAAGCATCTTGGCACTGATGGCCAGGGGCTCACATGTGCTGCCTGTAACCCTGAACAGGAAGTGGTATGGTCTTATATGACGGGTGTAGAGCATTCTACTAGGTCCTTCTTGGCTCATCTGTGGTGGGTAACAAGGCCTGTCTCATGCTAATTCTTCTTTTCAGAGGGAACAAGTGAGGCTGAGGGAGGTTGATGGACTAGCCCGATGCTACACAGAGGGAGCAACTAGCTCAAGATTTAGACCTAGAAGCCACAGCTTATGCCTGATCCCCTGAAAAAGGCCATAGATGTTTATTTAGCTCTGTCAGTCCCTTGCTTGAGGGAGCAATGGCCATGAGGACAGAGAGGGGGCCAGACCCCATGGCATTTGGAGGGGCAGGAAGGGAGAGTGGCCACACACTCCAACAGACCACAACAGGAGAGTGAAGAACAACTAAGGTGTGTCTGAACCAGATGTTTTCTCTTCCTGATACCTGCTACTATCTTCCTGTGCCTGGCTGAGCAGGTGGAACCAACTGGACCTGGCCATTGTGCTTCTGTCGGTCATGGGCATCACGCTGGAAGAGATTGAGATCAATGCGGCTCTGCCCATCAACCCCACCATCATCCGCATCATGCGGGTTCTGCGCATTGCCAGGGGTGAGGGCTGGGGTGGGTGGGGAATAGGGACAGCCAGGGTTGGGATGGGACTCCCCCTTGCCTGGGGACAGCACACAGGAGTGGGTGGAAAGAGGCAGGGGCAGGAGTGCGTGGGCATGGTGGGCCCTCTTGGTGCACACAGCCTTCCCCTGTGCATTCATCTGTCCTCACTCCCAGACAGCTCTAGACAGCACACACTCCTATTTTCTTCTAACACCATGACCTGTGCAGGCCCATTGCAGAATGTGATAAGGGGAAACAACTTGATGGTATTACTCAAACACAGTGATGGGGACACATGGTCATCAGCACTTCTGGAAATCCCTTTCTACTCTCAGAGCCTCTCATTCCCCTCAAGGATATTCCTACATTTTTAAAAAAACCTCCCTCAGTGATCCAGGTATCCCTGGGTTCCCAGGTGAGGAAGGGTTTGCAGAAATTCAGAAAATAACAATAGAGTCCTCTTAGCCAGAGGGGAAGGGAAGAGATGTGGCCACTTGCATTGGGCATTTGGAGTCTGTGACACACCCACACCCGTGGTGTCATCCATGCCCATGTGTGCCCTCATTCTCATAGACTGGGACATATTTGCACTGACATCCACACCTATGTCCATGTGTTTCTGTGCATACCCTACTCAACTTGGAGCTGTACCCATGTTCTCATAGTGTGGATCTGATAGCCGACCTCTGCTTGCACGTTCCTTTGTGTTCTCCTTTTTCTCCCAAATTTACACATGTGACACATACATGTGCACACATGCCGCACTGGCCTTCGGCTGAATTCACTGGTGCTTGGTCTCTCCCACAGTGCTGAAGCTATTGAAGATGGCCACAGGGATGCGGGCACTGCTGGACACGGTGGTGCAGGCTTTGCCCCAGGTAAGAGCCACTGTGTCCAGTGTCAACCCTACCTAGGTGTCATGGGTGGCATTCTGGGTCGTGCAACCACAGGTCCTGACAACCTCTTCTCCTTAGACCTGCCCAGAGCTGGTGCAGATGCCATCTCTGGGAAAGCAGTTTGAGCCAGGGGCTGTGAGAGGTGGAAAGGCCCCTACTCCCTCTTTCTTCTGGCTTCACCAAGCAGTTGCCAATGCCCGCTCTGTATCCAGCTCTGCTTGGGCACTGAGGATCCACTTGATGCCCTTGGGAGCCCCTAAGCTGGCCAGGAGACAGATGCCTTGGGGCAATGTGGGGAGAGGTCTTCAGTGTGCTCCAGAGAGAGAGTAGACTCCGGACCACTTGCTGGGGAAATCAAGGGAGGCATCCCAGACAGGGGAATTTTGAGCTTAACTTCCAAGGGGGGCTTGGCAGGAGGAGGTGGCAGTGTGGATGGAGAGGTTCTGATACCAGGGTGGAGACCCTTGAGAAGGTAGAGAAGTCCCTCTTCCCACATCCATTGGTCAACAATGGGATATAGGCTCAGAGCCACAGAGGGTGCATTTTTCATCCTCCTGGGAATTCTTGAGTCCTAGTCCCTCCCTATCCTGCTGTCTTGGCTGCTTGAGGCCTCCCTTCAGAAGTGGCCTCTACTCTGAAGTGAGCCTCATGCACATTCATTTATTCACTTCAGCTCATGGTGTCTTAGGAAACTTTAGGCATCTTAAAATATAAGATACACAGAGAGCACACCGAAAACAAGAATAAAAGAAAAACATCCCAGGGAAGGCAGAAGCAGAGCTAATTTTTTCAGGGCTTGGGCTAAGGACACCAGTGAGTTTTGTTCTTGAGTTTGCTGTGAGCTTCCCATCAGCCTAGTTACAAAAGGAAAGCAGCATAGCTCTTGTCAGGTCAGTATTGAAAGCTAGAGCATTTATTCAAAGATGTGGTTTTTCCTAACACTAAATTCCTTCTGAGGACTTTGTCACATGGGAGATGGGGATGATGCTGGGCCAGGGTCTATGCAGACAGGAAGTGGGTTGAAGGTTGGAGCTCAGACTTGGGCCATCATGCCTGGGCCCTGGGCATGTGACTTAACTTCTTATGCTTCAGTTTTCTTGCCTGTGAAATGGGGATGATGAAGCATCGCTCTTTCAAGTGCTTATTTCAGAGCCTATTAGGAGATTTCAAATAGTTGAAGCTTACAAAGCACTTAGCAGGGTGTGATTCATGGGAACTGCCACAGAGTCGGGTAAGGATGGGGCTGGTGGGGGAGTGCTCCAGCCCTCTGGCTTCCTTGCCCCTCCCTCGTCACTCTCCCTGCTCTCCCTGAACTTTCTATCCTGGCTCTCCAAGCCAAGGTTGGGCTGGTGCAGGGCACACGGGAATGTTTAGGAGATTCCCTCAAGTAGGAGACACATGATGGTAATTAAAATATCATTAGCACTCTTAAGAGAAGCACATGCCAAGTACCATGTGGCCATGGAATGGGGCATACCCCTCCAAATCTATTAGCTGACACCTGTGTTGTCATATGGACATTGGACAGTCCCTCAGTCCTATGAAAAGTGCCATGAAAACGAAACTTTAGCCTCATCCCACCAGGCTCTGCCCTGTGCAAAGGAGGAGACATCAGGGAAGGCTTCTCAGGGAGGTGACCCATGGACTGGGCTTTGAGAAGTTCAGAGGAGACACATAACAGGCAAAGATAGAGGGTCTTCCCTACAGAGGGAACAGAACGTGCACAGGCACTACAGGGTCCAACTTCTGTGTGTCTGGAGCCAGGGCTGGAAGATCAGGATGGAAGGGGTCCTTGGGACCAGGTACAGCGGGCTCTCAGTGCCAGAACAACAAACTCGGTCTTTATCCTGTGGCATCGGGTCCCACAGGAGTGTTCTGGACAAAGGAGGCCTAAACCAGAGCTGCCTTTTAGAAGGTTGCTCTGCGGCTGGGAGAACAGACTGGAGGGAGAGGCTGACGGCTGAGGAGCTGAGGAGAAGGCTGTGAGCCCTCCATTCTCTGAGGTGCTGCAGAGGGGACCGATAGGAAACGCTGCCAGCCCAGCGCCTGTGCAGGGTGAGAGGCTGAACTATGAAGGCCTCAACCACGCCAGGCCCATCTCAGCCGTCAGGGCCTCACAGTTTGCCTTGCAGGTGCTCAGTTAGCGCTTGCTGCGTTGATGAATGGAACATCATTTAATTAGACACTATCAGTGCAGAACGGCTGGAGCAGAGAAACATGAGCCTATGATTAACGGGGTTTACTTTTCTGCAATTAATGCGAATGTCACCTGATTTTGTTCACACAGGCCTTCGTAGGGCTCTAGGAGATATTCCATTTCTAGGGCAAGAATGTGAGTTAAAGGCAGCCCCTGGTGGATGGATAGGTTTGAACTAGGTTTGAAATCAGGGACGTTTTCTCCTGTGGGAACTGTGGGACAGGGGTAGCTGGGTCTGCAGGAAGCTTCTGGTGCCCACAGGCCTGCTTGATTCTTATGTTCACTATTCTCCATGGCCAAGCCCCTTGCTGGCCTGAGGAGGCAAATCCCACCTCAACCACTTGTGTCCCCACTCCTGAGCATTTCCCAGACCAGCAGAGGACAGTGATAGGGACGTACCAGTTATATTTGCACTGCACAGTCAGTTTGCATCCTGGGCTGCCTGGAGCAATCTGGGTAGGCTTCATGGAAGAGGTGTTCCTTCTCTCCCTCTCTCTGTTCATCCATGGACCCTTTCTAACCATGCAAGGTATATAGGAGAGATTGTGCATGGCCCTTAGGGGCAGTCTGCAGGGTTTGAATCCCTGTCCTACCATTCACTAGCTGTGTGACTCTGGGCAAGTGACATCACCTCTCAGTCTGTCTTTTTCTTCATCCAAGGAATGAGGATAAAAGATAGTTCATAGATTATTGTGAGAAATAAGTGAATTGAAGTGCTTGAAACAAGGTGGCTCATAATAAAAGATTTCACATGCGTTTTGTGGTTATTCTCAGCCCTGAGCGGACCCTGCCTGGCCTCTAGTTCTGTGAGGGTGGCAGACATTGACACATAGTCTGGTGACATGTTACAGCTGCCTGACCCAGGCTGGCCTTGTGTTTGGAGCCTGGACCATGCCCCTGCTCTCCCCAGGCCTGGTGCCCTCCCCAAGCCTATTGGCCCTGAGCTACATCCTCCCCAGGTTCCCCATGCCCCCCACCTCACCTGCACTTCCCACAGGTGGGCAACCTGGGTCTCCTCTTCATGCTGCTCTTCTTCATCTACGCCGCCCTGGGTGTGGAGCTCTTTGGGAAGCTGGGTGAGTGGCTCTCTGGGGGTGCAGCTGGATGGTCTTGGTGCAGGGGAACCTTCTTGTTGTCATACCCGGGTCTTTGTACTGAGGAGATGCCCCTACAGCTTGGCCTGTGGGTGGGTTGCCCTCAGCTGACAGCCCCAGTCTTGGTGTGGGTAGGAGCTCTTGGGAGCTGGGCCCCCGGCTGGAACCCCTAGTTGTCTAGTCTCCTAGGGAACCTGCCTTCCCCCGCCCCGATGCCAGGGCTACCCCTACACAGAGAGGCCGGGGTGAGGGCAGAGAGCAACACAGCCCATGCTGAGCTCAGCCCTGCAAGATCGGCCCCAGAAAGCCAGGTTTCCTGGAGGCCTGGCCCCTGCCTCATATCCTCCCTCTCAGACACTGATTCTTGGGTGGGAAGGAGAGCCAGATTCATCTCAGTCTGAGCCCCAGCTGTGTGCCACCTCACACAGCTGAGCCTCAATTTCTCTGTTGGCTGGCACAGTCCCCCGTGCACCTCTGAGGGCTGTGGGGGGTTTCTGAGATGAGGCTGGGTGCCAGCTCAGGGTGAGCATGTAGGCGGTCTGCGCCCATGGGGCAGGGCTGACCTCCCCTCCCCTTTCAGTCTGCAATGATGAGAACCCATGTGAGGGCATGAGCCGGCACGCCACCTTTGAGAACTTTGGCATGGCCTTCCTCACGCTCTTCCAGGTCTCCACTGGTGACAACTGGAATGGGATCATGAAGGTACCTATGGGAGGGCCAGGGAGGAAGTAATCAGTGGGTCCCCACCCACCCAGCACCCCATTGCACATGGGAGGGGTGTGCAGAGCTCAGAGAGGTCCACCGTTGTTGGGTCCCATCAATGCTGCCGTGGGATCAGTGCTTAGATTCTGGGGGAAACGACCCTGCCCAGGCCCAGAGGGGCCTTCGTGCCAGGCAGGACTGCAGGCCAGGGCCAGGCTCTCAGGCATATGTTGCACTGACCAAGTCCCCCAGCAGAGGTGGCCTGTCTCCAGCCCATGGCATGGGCTCGGCTGGGCAGGGAGTGCTCACAGTGGGCAGAGGTGAGGCCTCTGTTCGAAGTTCTTGGGGGTGGAGGTGGTAGCATCTTGCTGGGAATGGCCCCCAACAATGGGTCTTCAGAACAGGGAAGCAGAGAAAGGCAGGCCCCTCACCCAGGCCTAGCAGCAGGAGGGTGGTGGAAGCGACCTTTGTGGGGCTGGAGGTTGTGCTGGCATAAAAACCAGAAAGCAGGGACAGGTAGGGCTCTGGTCCAGGCAGCCTGACCAAGAATGGAACTCACCCCCTTGCTCAGCCTGGCCCAGGGGCCTCTGAAGGAAGCCCTGGATGCTCAGCAGGGTGCAGTGAGCTGTAGCAAGGGAGGAGAGGGCACTGGGCTGTCTGGGACTTGGCCGAGGCAGACAGATGCCACCACAAGGCAGAGTGGGCTGGGGCAGTCAAGGGCCGTGGTGGGGGGTTGGATCTTGGCTCTAGTGGCCCTGGGCTGGCCTTCTCCCTCTGGCATCCTTTGCTGCCTCCTCTGCCCAGTGGAGGTGAGGTGGGGGTGGGGGGTGGCCGGTCCTGTCCTCACCGCCCTCCCCGCCGGGCACAGGACACGCTACGGGACTGCACCCATGATGAGCGCAGTTGCCTGAGCAGCCTGCAGTTCGTGTCACCGCTGTACTTCGTCAGCTTTGTGCTCACGGCCCAGTTCGTGCTCATCAACGTGGTGGTGGCTGTGCTCATGAAACACCTGGATGACAGCAACAAGGAGGCACAGGAGGACGCCGAGATGGACGCCGAGATCGAGCTGGAGATGGCCCACAGTCTGGGCCCTGGCCCTCGGCCGCCCACCAGCTCTCCTGGGGTCCCTGGCCATGGGCCAGGAGGGGCGGGCAGCGGGGGCGATGCTGAGGGTCGCTTGTGCCGGCGCTGCTACTCTCCAGCCCAGGTGTGCAGAGGCCGGAGAGGTGCAGGGGTCGCCAGAGGGTGGGTGCTGCCGCAGGGCTGGGAGGGCAGCTGGGCCGGGAGGCCTTGGACAGAGATTCTGGCTCCCCTTGCTCAGCTCCATAAAAGGGTATTGGTCCCAGGCCAGGGGTGCAGAGAACAGGGAGGGCAGCTGTGCCTCACCCGCCCCTCAGTCCCGGGATCCGGCCGATAATCCCACCTGTCCCTGCCCCGTCCCCGTCCGCCTAGGAGACCCTGTGGCTGGACAGCGTCTCTTTAATCATCAAGGACTCCCTGGAGGGCGAGCTGACCATCATTGATAATCTGTCCGGCTCCGTCTTCCACCACTATGCCTCACCTGCCGGCCACGGGAAGTGCCACCATGACCAGCAAGAGGTGACATAGCACAGGAGGGGCCTGGTGGGGACTGATTTGAGGGAAGAGACTGGCCTCGTGGCCATGGCAGACCGGCTCCCTGAGCCTAGGCCAGATGCAGACCTGTGGTGTGGCCGGCTGCAGAGGGGGGTGAGCCCCAGCCCCATGCCCGTGCAGGAAGGGCAGTGGCCTCCTCGTGCACTGCTGCTGTCAGGCAGGAATCCCTGTGAGATGTGTCCAGTGCAGCATGCCCTCTGTATGCCCCGAAGAGGCCTGTGAGCCTACGGCCATCATCCTAGTGTCAAGCTCTGATGCCCCGGAACCTCCTCTGGGTACCCCTGCCCTGGCCTCGAGCTCAGGGTTCAGCCTCCACCCTGCACTGGTGCAGACTCAGGAGGCTTCCCCACCCCTAGCAGCATGGGCTCACTCTCGTGCCCTGTGGTGGTTGCACGTTCTCTAGGGTCTTTGGTCCTGCACTTTCCCCTGCCTCTGACATGCTGTGCAGGTGTCCATACGTGGCCAAGGAGTCAGCCCCAGCCCAGCCTTGACAGGCAGAAAGCAGGGGATTGCATAGCCAAGCTGCACGTAGGCCTGGTTTCTGTCACCATCAGGTGTCACCCAGGCTGGGCCCCTTGCATAGGGTAGACATCACCATCTATACCCAGCAGGCCTCTGGGCCTCTTTAACCATGACTCTGTGTCTTTTCAGAGGATTAGCCTGTGGCTGAGCACACTGGGGTCCAGGTCTGCCCTGCCCTGGCCCAGGGTTAACCCAAGGCCACCATCTCCCTGTAGGTACAGCTGGCTGAGACGGAGGCCTTCTCCTTGAACTCAGACAGGTCTTCATCCATCCTGCTGGGTGATGACCTGAGTCTCGAGGACCCCACAATGTGCCCTTCTGGCCACAAAGACAGCAAGGTGAGTGACCACAGTGGGCTCTTGGGCAGACAGGTACATCTCTGCAGCCTGTCTTCTGCCCCCAGCCAGGACCCCACGTCTTTGCAGCTCACCATTCAATTACTACTAGCTGTGTGCTGGGCCTTCCTCTTTTGTTGGTCAGATGAGGGCAAGAGGGCTGAGAGAAGTGGAGTGACTTATCTAAGATCACACAACAGGCCTTCCCAGGCCTACAACCATGGCATCCAGTGGCCTTGACTGCTTGTTGCTCTGGCTATTTTTTATTCATCCAGTGGGATTGTCCTGGCAGGCCAACCTCAGTGGGGGGAATTGTGTGAGGCACAAGTGCCTACTGAGTGCCAGGTGCTGTATTCATACCAGTGGTTTGTCTGCCCACAGTTCAGTGCATTATGGATTATTTGACCCACTTCATGTGGGAGGAAATGGGGGTCCTAAGAAGTGAGGAAACTTGCCAATATCACACAACCAGAAAGGACAGAGCAGGGGCCGCATCCCTGGGTCTGGCCCCAGCCTCTGCTGCCCAGAGAAGGACCCCTAAGTTGGTTTTAGAGAATCAGGGGGAGGTCTTTCCCTGGAATGTAACCCCAAGGCCAAGGCATTCCTGCCCAGCTAGGGGTGGGAGTAGGGAATGTAAGCAGCAGCTATGGATAGGAGGGTGAGACCCTGGATGAAGTGGGAACTCAGTGATTCTGCTGGAAAAGAGCCTTTATCCCTTAGACCCTGGGGTAGCCTGGGCTTAGCACCTCTGCTGTCCTCTATCATTGTTGGGAGAGGATCTTCCCTTCCCCTCCCTGGCCTCTCTGCCCCTTCCTGAGAGCTGACACTGCGGTTACCTGCACACCTTAATTAAGGCCACGTCTTGTGCTGGACTCAGCAGGTCAGAAGAAGTTGGAGTGGTTTGAGTCTATCTGCCTTGGAGGGGGATTAAGGCAGGATTGGAGGAATTTGCTGGGCAGGGGTCTCTTGAGCTGCAGGGCTGAGGAATGCCAGGGCCAGGTGCCTGTCATGCAAGACCCCACTGCAGTGGCTAGGAAGGAGGGGCTACTCTCTTCATTTATGGATGTGGAAACTGAGACTCTGCAAAGGGAAAGAATCCACCCAAGGTCGTGCTCCCAGGGAAGCTCCCAGCACTGCTCAGCCTATTTTTTGATGACTTTGCCAATCTTGACTGGCTTCTGTGCTGTGCCAAGGTCTGGAGGTGTGGCCCTTTCACCTGGGTCTGGGAAAGTAGTGATTGTTGGCAGGTGGAGGAGGTGAGCGGCAGATCATCCCTGTGGCGAGGGCAGCCTGAGCGTGGGGCTATGGAGCAGGGCGTACAGGTGGCTGTGCCTCTTCCTCCATCCTGCCCAATCCTACCTCCTTTTCCCTGCAGGGTGAGCTCGACCTGCCTGAGCCCATGTGTGTGGGGGACCTGGGCGAATGCTTCTTCCCTTTGTCCACTACGGCCATCTCGTCAGGTCCAGAGAACTTCCTGTGTGAGATGGAATCGATCCCATTCAACCCTGTCCGGTCCTGGCTAAAACATGAGAGTAGTCAAGGTGAGGGGTGGGAGCCCCATCAGCTCCCCACAGCACTCCCTAATCTTGGGTATCTGCTTCACAGGGAGGTGGTTGAATTTTTTTCTTAGTATTTTTGCCCAGACCATTATATTTAGACCAGAAAAAATGAGATGAATACCTAATAATAAGAGACAGACTTTTGGGCAATATAGCAATGATGAATGATCAAGATCCAAATAATACAGAGAGATGAAATAATTATAACAGAAACTTCAGCTAAGGGAACCTTCATGCTGAGCTTCCTAGCAGCTATGGTGAAAAGGGAAATAGGCACACACAGCCAAAGGATTGCTGCCAAATTACTGAGGTGTTTTGCTAGAGCTGAATCTGAGAGGTATTTATCCCATAAATCTTCATACAAGTTGCCATTGAACATCAGAAAGCCTAATGTCTTCAATAGTCCTTTTAAAAAAATGTCCTGACACTTATGCCCTCAGCATCCTGTTTATGCTTTGAGCCCATAGCTGGGCAGGAGGACAGGGGACTGAGCAGGCCTGTCCACAATTTTGGCTCACCTCTGCCTGCAGTCCTCTTGGAAGGTGATAGGAATCTGGTTTCACAGCACTGGCTGGATGTGGGGTGTCAGAGAGATGAGTAGCCTACCAGAGAGGGTCCCCCAAGACCCTGGGTACACCCCGTGTACCCTTCTAGGATCCCTGCATTGGGCGCCTCCCAGGAAGTGGGGTGGGATGACTTTTTCAAGGTCTCTCCCTAAAGCCAGTGGCCTCCCAGCTGGACATGATGGCTAAGATGCTGAGACTCCAGACCTCCTGAACCAAAAGTCAGGCCTGAAGTCAGACCTCATAGCCATTCTGACTGAGTGAAATGTCATCCACTTTAGTTAACCATTTATTTACATTTTCCTTAAATAACAAGATGGTATAAAAATAGGAATCCTGCCTGAGGACATTCAGGCTCTCCAGCCATCTTGGGCATATATTTGCACCTTCCCAAATTCCTTTATCTCATCCTGCAAGGCGCTGAGGGGACTGTGGGCAGAGACACATTCAGGATCTGCCTGGCTTCCAGAGTGCCTGCACCCTGCTCTTGCCTCTCAGTCTCTGCAAAGCAGGCCAGACTACCCTGCCTATCCAGTTCAGGGCCAGCCCCAGGGTGGACACACCTCTCCCTGCCTGGGCAATCCCTGGGGGGTGTCAGAACCTGAGGGGTGGCTAATTCTTTTTTTTCTTTTTTGCTGAGGCTGGGTACAAACCAGCCACTCTTGGTATATGGGGCCGGCGCCCTACTTACTGAGCCACAGGCACCACCGAGGGTGGCTAATTCTTGTGGGCATCCACTGTGTGCCCAGTGCTGGGCAAGGAGCTCTGCAGCTGTTTCTTCTGCTTACTTCCTTGAGGTAGGCATCTTGGCCCCTTTTACAGAGGAGAAGACCGAGGGGTCAGGGCTTGAGCCTGGCCCTGCCTGGCTCTAAGAGCTGTTTTGCCTAGTGCTGGAGCTCCCAGGAATCACATTGTTTGCTCAGTATTTCTCTCTTTTGTTCACAATGGGGAAACCAAGGCTTAGGGAGGGGGATGTACCCACGGTCTCCTGGTGAGTTTGTCAGGTGGCCTCTCCCTGCCCATCCAGGGAGACGGGTCCTCAGGACAACCTCCAGGGCCCACCTGCCAGCCTGAGACCACTCCCCCACTTCCATCTCCTCCCTCTCCAGCACTGCCCCCAAGACCCTTCTCCCCGGATGCCTCCAGCCCACTCCTGCCCATGCCGCCCGAGTTTTTCCACCCTGCTGTGTCTGCCAGCCAAAAAGGGCAGGAGAAAGGCACCAGTGCTGAGAGCCTCCCCAAGATCGCCCTCCAGGGTTCCTGGGCATCCCTGCGGTCGCCAAGCGTCAACTGCACCCTGCTCCGGCAGGTATGGGCACCTCCAGGCTCCAGAGAGCTGTCCTGCTGGGACATTCGAGCCTGGCTTGTGAAGACCAAGGTGGGGAAGGAGTGGCCAAAGGCACAAGGGCATGATCCCATGACTATGCAGGGGCGTTGGGGGAAATGCTGAGACTGGAGGTGAATTCAATGGGCAGGGCTATATTCTGGGGCACCAGGGGACAGCAGAGTGTCCCTAGCAGGTGGGGGCTGAGGAGGGTCTGTGGGCTCTAGCTTGAGGGTAGGGGGAGGGTATATGGGGAGGGCTTCACAGGGTGATGGGGGTGCTAGGAGGACACAGGGCTCAATTATTAGAGATGGACTACAGGGCAGGCCTAGGTGGTGGGAGTCTCCGTCTGCTGGGTCCCTGTGCTGAGCTGGCTGGGGCCAGAGCCCTTACATCACCAGGCACACAGAGGGCTGGAGCACAGAGCGGGCCTACCAACTCCAGGGTGCATCTTGTGATCATTTATTCATTCAGTGACTGTCTGTCCTCCCTCACATGCTGGCTGCATGGCCAGCAGCAGTAGCAGGACACAAACTCCTACCTCCTGGGCTGACAAGTGTGTGTGGCAGAGGTGCGGAGGGAGAGGGGATGAACCAAAATCAATGCCTGGAAAGTATAGTCCACTCCACAGTGGTGCATGCTAGGGAGGTCCTCCCCCAGGGAGGGGCGGGGGGGGCTGACAGTTTGGTGGCAAGGATGCCAGTAGGAACCACCAGGGGCGTGGGGCTGGGTGGGTGGCAGCAGGGGAGCTGGTGGGATGGGTGGGACAAGAGGCTGAGGGGGCTGCAGGGCTGAGGCTCTCACTCTTAGGCAGCTGTGACTGGCAGGGCTGGGGTCTGACTTGGGTGTAAGAAGGATGAGGCCTTTGTCCCCTGAGGACTGAGGAGGGGAGGGGCAGGGGAGCCCCGCCACAGGTGAGTGGCAGGAGGGTTGGACGTGGTGCAGGGGAGAATCTGTGTTCTGAAGAGAACTCCTCCTGGATGGGTGTATTTATGCCTGTGCTGGGAAGGGTGGCATCCCTGTCACCGGGGTAGGCTCGGGACACGGGATCCTCTCCTGCTTCCCCGAAGGCCACTGGGAGTGACATTTCGCTGGACGCCAGCCCCAGCAGCTCTGCAGGCAGCCTGCAGACCACACTGGAGGACAGCCTGACCCTCAGCGACAGTCCCCGGCGCACCCTCGGGCCGCCCGCGCCTGCCATGGGGCCCCGCGCCGGCCTGTCCCCCGCCGCCCGCCGCCGCCTCAGCCTGCGGGGCCGCGGCCTGTTCAGCCTGCGCGGGCTGCGGGCGCATCAGCGCAGCCACAGCAGCGGGGGCTCCACCAGCCCGGGCTGCACCCACCACGACTCCATGGACCCCTCGGACGAGGAGGGCCGCGGCGGCGCGGGCGGCGGGGGCGCGGGCAGCGAGCACTCGGAGACCCTCAGCAGCCTCTCGCTCACCTCCCTCTTCTGCCCGCCGCCCCCGCCGCCGCCCCCCGGCCTCACGCCCTCCAGGAAGTTCAGCAGCACCAGCAGCCTGGCCACCGGCCCCGGCCGCCCGCGCGCCCCCGCCGCCCAGCCCCGCGGCCTGGCCCGGAGCCCGTCGTGGGCCGCGGACCGCAGCAAGGACCCTCCGGGCTCGGGCCTGGGTCCCTCGGGACCGGAGCCGCAGCCACCCCCCGGGGAGCTGGAGCCGGGAGACACAGCGAGCAAGAGGAAGAGATGAGGGGCCCCCGGGCCGCGCCGTGGCCCGCGCCCCCGCCCGCCCATCTCACTTTCTTTTACCTCAGGAGCCAGGGAGCAGACAGCAATATTTGTCCACACCTGGGAATGGCGCAGGGGCCAGCCCGGCACAGGCCGCTGGGATGGCAGCATCGCCCAGGGTCTGGGTAGCCGAGGCCCAGCCGTGGCCCAGCGTGGCCCTCGCAGTGCATATACACACATATATATGCAGATATATATATACATAGACAGACATATATATATTTATTTTTTTTACTGAGAGCTTATGACTTCCAGAAAGTGCTAAAGTTGGGGAGAGTGGGCGGTGGCCTGGACAGGGGGTTTGTCTCCAGCCACATGGTCCTGCTGGGAATTGGCAGAGCTGTGGTTTTGGTGTTTTCCCTGGGTTGAGAGTAGCTTGGAGACAGGCCCAGAGGATAGGTGCAGTTAAGGGTGCATTGTTTGTTTTTTTTTTTTCTCTCTCTCTCTCTCTCTCTCTTTAAAGAAGAAACGCTGCTAAGATCCCGCATCGCCCCTCAATGTCAGGGTGTCTGTCTTGTCATTCCTGACTGTTTCATTGTTGTGAAGTCTTTTGTAGACACCCCAGAGCACACAAACTCCTTTAGTCAACCAGTTAGATGTCTTTCTTTAGAAAAATCAGGGGTGAGTAGTCGTGTTTTCTTAGGGCAGGGGGTGGAGAATAGCTACAAGGCTGGGCAGGGGACTCTGGCTCCAGGGATGATCCTGGCCCTGGCTCTGTCCCAGGAAGGCCAAGGGCAGGGAGAGGAGCAGCGGGAGAGAGGAAAGGTGAAAGGGATTGAGCAGGCACAGTGTGCTTGACAGATTGAGGGTACCTGCCTGGTCTACACTGGCTGCCCTGCCCAGGCAGTTACTTGTGTGATTCCTGCTGTCTATACCTCCCAGTGTGGGCCCAGAGCTGTGGTCATTCCTGGGTCATGCTGCCCCAGTCCTGACCAGCTCTGCCCTTGCCCCAGAGGAGTTTAGGGTCCGGCAGGGGTAGGGGGGACCTGCCTGGGCTTTGAGACCAGCTCTGTCTCTGCCCCAGTTCCCTGACCCCCAGTCGGATCACCTGGAGACCACACCCTCCGACTACGGTCTGCCTGACTGTGAGTCTCCAGCCTCCCAAACAGGTTCCAGATAAGTGTGTTTCATTTGGTCAGTTACGCATTTATTTCAGTATTTATAGAAAAAATAATACATTGAATCTTCAATTTCAGAGAAATACTGCTTAGGTCAAGCTCAGTTTTAAAAAGTGAGTGGACTTTTTCTTTAATGTCACTTTAAAGATTGGGGAACATGTTGGTAGCAGCGATCCACAGATATGACAGAACTAGCCCGAGTTTCAGAAGCGCTATGCAGTTGCCGAGGTCCCTTTGCCAGGCAAAGATCTCCTCTGAGGACTTCAGCAGGGCCCTGCCCAGGGGATTTTATCCCTGTTTCCAAAACCTGACTTGAAATAACTTGGTCTGAGTCCGGGCTGGACTGGATGTTGGGCTGCTTGAAGGGGCTCTGTTGTTCCCCTGGCTGGCAGGGACCCTGGGGGCCTGGGTGCTGTGGGGCAGGGGTTAGTGATGACCTGGGCCTTCCCCTCAGAGCTGAGGGCGCCGGGGGCAGGAAAGCATTGTCAGGCCTACTTTTCTGGTGAGGAAACCGAGGCCAGCTGGGCTCCCAGAGGCCCTGGCAACAAAGACATTGGGGTACCGTGGAAGGCAGCAGCTCAGTGCCTGAGCTATGGAAAAGCAACCCCAGTGTTTCAAAGGTGTGCAGATTTAGAGGGTGCAGGCAGGCCCAGCCTCTGGTGCACTGTGGTGGTGGGCCAGCTTGGCAAGCAGGCCCAGACTGGCTCCTGAGCCCCTCTGAGCACCCCTCCTCATCGGAGAGGTGTGATGCCACTAAGCTCTGGCTCAGAGCTGGCTCCCTCCCTCCATGATGAGGAGGTCCCTGAGACTCCCCCTTGGGGGCATTGCACCTGCTCCAGAGAGCCTTGGCTCTGCCTCCTTTTTTCCATGATTGATTGTTTTATCAGGGCAGAGAAACTTGTCTGGGGAAGGAGGGGGTGCAGAGACCTGTCTGGTGCTTCCTGGGTTGGAGCATCGCCCTTGAAAGAGGCAGACACGCTTGTGCAAGTCAGCATGTGGGTTGGGGCATCCTAGGTAAAGGGGCAAGTGTGGGCCAGACACCTTCCTTCGAAGATGGGAATAGCCAGGTGAGGAGGCAGAGAAGCTTCACTTGAGGGAGTTAAAGGAAGTGGGGCTCATTCCCAGGGGGCCCCAAATGCTGATTCCAGGCACTTGGCCTTGTGTGTGTGGGCCACAGGGACAGGGAACTGGTAGGGAGGCTGTGACTTGCTGGCCAGGACAAGCTGAAATGGACAGGGTTGGGTGCATGGCCCTTCCTGCCTCAGGCCCATGCCTGTCCATCACAAAAGCACAAACTTACCCTAACTCACATGGGCCTGGCTGTGGGGATCCAGGTTCCAGACACCTCAAGCTGTCTGTCTGCACAGAGAGACCCGAGACCAGAATGAGGTCATGACCTCCCCTGGCCAAACCCACTTCCTCTTCCCCATCCTACCTTCTATACCAGGCAGCCCTGTACAGGAGGACACAGCACACACACGGTATCAGCCCGTCTACCAGTTTCCCCCTACTTCCTCCCTCTGGGGCCTTCTGTTTCCAGGGCCACATCCAGCCCCCTTTGCTGCGTTGTGTAAGGGCTTGAGGTCTTAGAAGCTGCTCTTTAGCCCAGATACACATACTCTTTTTGTCTTTGTGCAATAATCAGTGTTGCTGTCAGAGCCTGGGCTGAGCTGAGGCCTGGGAAGAGGCAGAGGCCACCTCCTCCAGGAAGCCCTCGGCCTGGCCCCGCTGCTGTGACTATAGCACCCCAGTTGCTGTACAGTTTCTATGGTGTGAATGAACTTCCCCCCTAGTTGCTGATGGCGCTGGTACCTGCTGGCCCTGATGGCCTGGGTGTAGAGAAGCCAAGTGGCAGCCACCACCAATGTTGTTTTGAATAAACCCAGAAGCATATTTAAGAATGTCTCTGTGTGTCCCTGCTGTTCCTTCCCCAGTGGGGTGGGTGTCAAGCTGGGGCTTCTCTTGGGGAGGGTGGTAGTGTGTTCTCTTCTGTGTTCTGGCTGTGTAGCCTGAGGTGTCAGGGACCTAAAGACAGGCCACATGGGAGGATCATGAGTGTGGGGACCGGCAGGGCTGGGGAGCTACAGCTGAGATGCTGGACCAAGGTGAGAGGGTCACACAGAGAGAATAATCTGGTCACTCTTGGCACTGTTGCCTAAATAATCATAATGGGTATTATCAGGACTCTTGGCTACAAAGGACAAAAACCCAACTCAAATGGGCTTAAAAATGAGAAGAAAAAGCAAGAAAGGGAAGAGGAAAGGAGAAAAGAAAAAAGGGAAAGAAAGGAAAAGAGGAAAGAAACAAGGGATGAAAATAACTTCGTGGCTTGGTTAAAACAAACAAATGGCTCAGTGCAGTGGTTATGGTGCCACCACATACACTCAGCCTGGTGGGTTTGAACCTGGCCTGGGCCAGCTAAACAACAATGGGAATTGCAACAGAAAAATGGCTGGGATGTTGTGGCGGGCACCTGTAATCCCAGTTACTTGGGAGGCTGAAGCAAGAGAATCACTTAAGCCCAAGAGTTTGAGGTTGCTGTGAGCTGTGATGCCATAGCTCTCTACTGAGGGTGACAGCTTGAGACTCTGTTTCCAAAATAAAACAAAAAACCAGGGGTGGGGTTGGCTTCAGGTATAGCTGGATCCTGGCTCTGCTTCCTTCTGTATTTGCTTCCCTCCTCTCCTAGTGACCACCAGCCGCCCCAGGCTTCGGGCCTGTATGGACATCCCCAGATGACCAATAACATCTCCCCCCAACAGTCTGGCAAAGTCCTTGGGGAGACCCCTCACTCAGCCTCACTTGGCGTTGACTTGGATATGTGCCTGGGAGATGCAGTGCTCTGGCCAGGCCTGAACCATGAGCCCACTCTGGGGGATCCAGGGATAGGGGGATCCACCTGCACTGTGGCCTGAGAGGAGGAGAGGGAGAAACCTCAGGAAAACTGGCAGGTGCTTCCTGGGAGCTAGGAATGAGTGCTGGGGTCCTCCTCTCCCGGGTCTCATCCCTGCCCTTCCGGAGAGGCCAGAGAGGCCCAGAGAGGCCCAGAGACTGGTCGCCTGATATTGACAGACTGGGAGAGCAGGAGTAGGCAAACTGGTGGCCAGAGGGCCTTCCTGGGCCCCACCAGCCTCATCTGTGCCTCCTATTCCCATCACATGCCCTCTCCCTCCTCAGTGGCTGGCCAGGCCTTAGCCTTGTAGGAGGACGTCAGACAGCAGGTGTGGTTTCCAACACGGCCCCTCCCTCTCCAAGGACTTGTCCGCTCTAGAGAAGGTGAACTGAGGCCACTGTGCAGGAAAGCCTGTTCCCCCCATGACCCCCTTGCCTCACTCCCCCCTGCTTTCCTCATTTCTGCTTTGTGACCCCCTTTCTGGTGGCTGCTGCCACTCTTGGGAAGAACAGAGAAATCAATGCAGACTCCTCTGCCTGGCACAGAGGGGATGACTGCAGAGGCTAAGGCCCTAGCCCAGGGTAGGAGCCTGGAGCTCAGAAGGCCCAGCCCTGGGCCCTGCCTGCAGGGTGCCCATTGCTGTGCACTTCTGTGTATGCATCGGCCCTTCTCTCCTCCTATGAGCTCACCACCTCTCCTGTCCATTGGGTGCCCTGACATCGGTTTCTGTTCCAGCCTGTAGACAGTTGTCTTTGCTTAAAACATCGAACCCCCAAACTGGGCAGGTATGTGGGGGACACTCCTGCAGCCATTTGCCTGCAGAGGCAGCAGCTTCCCACCCCTTGCTGGCCTGGTTTGTTCTCCATCATCTCTTCCCCTCCCTCCTACCAACAACTATTACCATTAGTGGAGGCTCTCCTCTTTGCTCTTGGGGAGCCCCAGTTTCATAGGGAGACAGACTTGGAACTGAGTCTCACGATTCAGCGTGATCCATGGCATGAAATGATGAATGGAAAGTCAGTGTGCAGGGAATAAAAGGATGCACGCTCACTCCCAGGTCCTCTTGAAGCCTGGGGCAGGGGGCAGGGGGCAAGAGGCAGATGGGGGAAGTGGGGAGCCTGTTGGGGACAGCAGCAGGACCGAGGGCTGCAGAGTGAGGCTGAGGGGTGGTTTATGCCTGCTGAGGGGTCAGGACTTTGTCTCTGGGTCATGGAGAAGTGAGGGGTCACATGGGCCTGGTGGGAGCAGGGTGCTGGCCCTGCGCTGGGAGGGCTGGTGTAGGTGACAATCCAGGGCCATTCAGGGTGATGAGACCTGAGTGGACAGTGGCATGGGGAGGAGAGGATGCTCTGGGAAGATTCTCGGGAGGCTGAAGAGATGGGCCCATGGCTATGAAGGCCCAGCCCAGGTTTTCAGGGACATGACAGAGCCAGCAGGAGTGGTGCCTGCCAATGTCAAGGCACGAGGAGGGGCACTAGTATCTGGCAGGGCAGCTGCTAAGTGGGGTTTGGGTACCTGGTGGCTGAGATCCCTGTAGAGCACCCCCAGAAACATCCTGTAGGTCTCCAGAGGGCTGGGAGAGAAGGAGCTGTGGCTCACTGGGGCCTCCTCCCAGCTGTGATGTCCACCCCTGGGCACCTAGCCCAAGTCTCCCAGTGAGAAATAAGGCCTGAGCCTGGGTCCAGGGATCCTGCTTTTGGACTCCAGGCCCTGACCTGATCTGTGCCGGCCTCGCTCTGCCTCAGCTTCCTTGTCTGTGAAATGGGCATGAGATCCCTCTCTGGATGGAAGCAGGTGGCCCAGGAACCAGGTCAGGCCTGCTCACAAGGTCCCAGGGCATCACAGCAATATTTGAGCCTGCACAAACGTGCATGCATGCACACACACACACATACACTCACGCCTCTCTGTCCCATAAGAAGAGAGATGCCTGTGGTAGAAAAGGCCTTTAAAGAGTCCCCTGCCAGCCAATGGATTTGAGCAGGGACCCCTAGTGCTATGAGCCGTCCTACCTATGGCCAGCTTTCAGCTCGAATGTTGCCTTCTCCAGGAAGCCTTTCTGGCTACCCCGTGGCTTGGGAAGGTGTTTCCCCCATTTGTCCCACAGCTCCCACTTCTCCCTCCATGCCAGCTGTCCCTCCCCACACCCTTGTCTGTTTCCTGACTGAGCCCTCCATCAGACTGAGCCGGCTAGAGGACAGTGACCGCGTTTATTCCTCCTGGCCCAGAGCCTCTCAGCAAATGTCAGCTACTGGCTGTGTTTCGGAAGCAGAAGGGATTTCAACTAGTTAACCCTTCTCTTGTCATCCACCTGAGAAAACAGGCCTGGAGAGGCAGCGGGGCAAGGTCTGGACAGCACAGGGAGGCCGAGGCCGAGGTGACCCAAACAGCACCACTGCCTCTGGGGTCTGGAGCACACATGCCAACGGTCCCCCGTGGCAGCTCTTGGGGAACGGAGTCCTTATCTGTTTTCCTCTCCCACCCATTAACAATGGGATTAAAAGCAAGTTACTGCCACGGAGAGAGGCAGGCTTTAAAAAAATAACCCAAGAACATTTTAAGAGAACGGAAAACTTCAGCCATCAGCACTTTTTATTTAGACCTGAATTCATGAATTTTAACCAAATAAACAGAGGCATGTTAGATATTAATATATGTGCGATTATGCAAAATCACTCTTATGGCTATAATGAAAATTAGATTCTGACTCAGTGGTGGAGTTCCAGGAGACAGACGTCCTCTGGTTTCTAGCGCTGTGACCTCGGATTGCCGTTGCCATGGTAACAGGGCTGCCATGGGAATCTGTGGCCTAGAGGCTGGTCCCGTGGGGAGGGCAGGGATGGGGACAGGCTGGGCTGTGTGGACCTGCAGGCTCAAGTCTGGGCCCGGACAGGGGTGTCTGGGTCGCTTGGGCAGAGGTCAGCCGGAGCTTTGAAGAAGAGAGGACCATCTCAGCCAGAGGAGCTGGGTAGAAACAGCAAGTACCCTGGGTCCCTCACTCAGTCACATCCTCTTGTTCACCTGCTGGACTTTCCCTCCCAAGGAGGCACACTGCCATCTTTACTGTGAAGGTCAGCAGAGCACCCACCAGGTGCCAGGCCTGTGGTAGGTGCTGGGAACATAGCTGGGAAAGGTCCCGATGCTCATAGCACCTGCATCTCGGAGTGGGAGGCCGATAGTAGACAAAGCAAACAGACACGTGAGTCATGGCACATCTGAGCCTGCCAGTGCCACGAAGGTAACAGCAGTGACGCGGGTGGTCCGGGAAGGCCTGGCTGGAGACACCAGAGGATCAGAGGCAAGAGCCCTACTGAGGCAGTGGTGACCTGTTTCCAGATAAGGGACAGGAGGCTCAGAGGACAGGAGCCAGCTAAGATACAGGCTATAAGTTACATTTGAATTTCAGATAACCCATGAATAGTTTTTTAGCATAAGTCGGCCCCGTACAGTATTCGGGACACACTTACACTAGAAAGTTATTTGTTGCTTACATCTGAGATTCTCATCGACCTGAGCGTCTTATATTCTTCTTTGCTAAATCATCAAGGCTGTCAGAAAGGGCAGGCTCCCAGAAAGGGCCCAGGCCATGAGCAGCAGGGGTGGGCCATGCCCTGCCTACTCAGCTCAGCACCCCTGCGCAGGACCCCTGGGAGGCTGCTGGTGGGGGTTCCCCCCGCCTTGCCCCTGCTACGCCTCCTCACTCTGAGCCTTGGGAGGGAGGGGGGACCTGGGGGAAACACCACCTGATTCCATCTCTCCACTCACTATTCAGTGGCTCCTGTGGCTCCCAGGCCCTTCACTGAGCCCTGCAGGACTCTGGGTGTGCCTGTCGCCCCCTGCTGTCCAGTGTGGATTACATGGATTGGCCACATTGACCTGCTGTGTCCTCCTTCCCCCACCTCTTCCTTCCTCAGCCTTCAAGCCTCCATTCAGGCATTACTGTCTCAAGAAATTTCCAGCAACTCCAGGTGGTCCCCACCTCTGATGTCTCTCTGAGAGAGAAACATAATAATTACGTTAATTATGGGCGTAATTAAAATTATGTTAAAAAATGATATCATTTTATGTTACAAATTATGATTTTTAAACATAATCAGCCATAAAATATACATGATATAAAATTTGCCATCTTGACTTGGTGCCTGTGGCTCAAGCGGCTAAGGCACCAGCCACATACAACTGAGCTGGTGGGTTCGAATCCAGCCCGGGCCCGCCAGACAACAATGACGGCTGCAACCAAAAAAACCGGCCGGGCGTTGTGGCGGACGCCTGTGGTCCCAGCTGCTTGGGAGGTGGAGGCAGGAGACTCGCTTGAGCCCAGGAATTGGAGGTTGCTGTGAGCTGGGATGCCACAGCACTCAATCCAGGGTGACAGCTTGAGGCTGTCTCAAAAAAAAAAAAAAATTTGCCATCTTAACCATTTCAACCTGGCAGCCACCATTCCACTTTCTGTCTCTCCAAATGTGACTGCTCCAGGGACCCCATACAAGTGGAATCATACAGTATGAGTTCTCTTGGGACTGGTTTATTTCACTTACCATGATGTTGTTAGGATTCAACCATGCTGGAGCTTATGTCGGAATTTCCATCTTTTTTAAAGGCTGAATCATATTTTGTTATGTGTCCAGACTAGCTCGTGTTACCCACTTGTTGAGGGACACTTTGTTGCTTCCACCTCTGGGCTCTTGTGAAGAGTGCTGCTGTGAACACGGGCATACGGACGTCCCTTTGAACCCCTGCTTCCACGTTAGGGCGCGTGACCAGATCTACTGTGGGGCATATTATCAAGACCAGCTGTGCTGTTCTCCACGGTGGCTGACGGTCTCATAGTCCCACCTCAGCAACACACTTTATGTGAGTCTAGATTAGTACTTGGATATATTATATATAGTTTTGTTTTGTTTTGTTTTGCCTCCTGTATTGTTTCTCTTTCTGTTTTCCCCCTTTCTTTTTAGCGCACTTTTGCCTGCTTGTCTCTGGGGACATCTGTGATTTTTATTGTGTAGTCCTCAAGACTTCCTGATGTTTATTTCTAAAATCCCAGGGGAAAACTCGGAGCGTTTGTAGAGAGAAGAAGAGAGTTCACAGCAAGGAGGAGGAGGAGAGAGGGGCATTCTGCCCCCAAGAGGAATGGCTGTGGGGAGCCTTGGCCTGGACCACATGTGGTCCAGAAGAAGCCAAGAGCTGCCAGTCCAGACAGGTTCACACCCTCAGCTGCAGGGCTAGTGGGCAGGACCCCTGCCTCCAGTGCCTGGGTGCTGTGTGAAGAAGCAAATCTCCGGAGGGACAGCCCCAAGGAATGACGAGCTGGTTTGTAGAGAGCAGAGAAGTAGCATTTTTGCTTCTCTGAGTTCATGGGCTAAGCACTGTCCTGCCACATGGGGGGTGGTGGTGCTCACTGCCACATGCAGCTCCGGCTGTCAACTCAGGGCCATAGGGCCTCCTTAGCTTCAGGGCCAGCTGTGAGCAGAGGGGTCACAATGGTGTGGTCCCTGCCTCCTGGAACTCAGGCCCTCTTATAATCCCCTCTCTGTGTGTGTTGGACCTGGTCATTTCCTTCTAGTGGTAGAATATGGCAAAACTTCGGTAGATTCATAGCACGCTGTACAGGGACTGTGAAATGACAGACATTTATGCTGCTAAATTTGGGTCAATTTGTTACACGGCCCTACACCGATACACATACATTCTGTACTGTTCTCTGAAATCATGTCCTCTATTACGTGGAATTCTAGAACAGGAAAAAGTAATCTGTGGTGAGAAAACCCCCCAGAGCAGTGTCCTGAGAGAAGCAACCTTTATCCTGACAGGCGTTTGTGTTTCATACTTACCTGCATTTGTCACAATGCAAAATGTCTGTTGAGACTTGTGCCCTTCATTGTATATAAATTTTACATCAGAAATCATCAGTGCTGACACATTTAGGGAAGATCTATGGATGTCTTCAATTTACGTTGAAGTGCATCAACAGTAAGATGGATTGACGAATGGATAGAGGGATGGGTGGACGGACAGATGCGTGACAAAGCAGGCATTATGCAACAAACTGCAGAATTGTAGGAGTGCTGCGGGTATTCACTAAAACCATCTTGAACTCCGCTGTGTGTTTGAAAATTTCACCATAAAATACGGGAAAATATAATTTATGTCACAAACATTCAGAGTGCTTAATGGGAAAAACTTAGAAAAATGGTATTATGGCCGAGCTTGGTGGCTCACACCTGTAATCCTAGCACTCTGGGAGGCTGAGGCTCACAAGTTCAAGACCAGCCTGAGCGAAAGCAAGACCCTGTCTCTACTAAAAATAGAAAAACCGAGGTAAGAGGATCGCTTGAGCCTGATTTGAAGTTGCTGTGAGCTATGATGCCACAGCACTCTACCCAGGGCAACAGCTTGAGATACTATCTCAAAGAAAAAAAAATAATGGCATTATGGTCTGAATCATAACTCTAATCAAGGCTTATGATTTGCTAGCTATCTGAGGAGGCTTTTTCACATATTACCTCATCCTTACGGCCACCCACAAGGAAGCAATGATGGTTCTCAATTTACAGAAACTGAGGCACAGGGGAAATCACTTGAAAGGGGTTGTGCCTCCAGGAAGTGGCAGAGCTGGGATTTTTTCTCATCCAAATCTTTGAGCTGTGTTAACCTCAGAGTGTCACTCCCGTCTGTGCCTCAGTTTCTGTCTTTGGAATAGAGATGCCAATTGCTGCCTGGGTGAAGCCAAGTAGCAGTGGCTGCATTTCTGGAGGCTGCTCTGTAGGGTCTGTGCTGCGGCACCAGCGCCCGGTGGGTGCAGTGGCTGACAGGCAGGGCAGGCACTGGGCTCTCTTGGCTGTGCCCTCCTCCCTTTGAGGCTGGGATTCTCCTCAGACACCTGGCTAGGAGGCTTCTCTGGGGACCTCACTCGCAGGAGGTCGTGTCACACAGCCCAGAGGGACTTGATGCAAAGAGGACTCACAGCACCCTGGGCTTCCACAGGGTTCCACAGGCTGTTGCTGCAGACTGTCCATTCACAGGGAGGGAGGCCGCTCAGCCCACCTGCAGCCTCAGATCACCTGATCCTGGAAGTATCCTCCGGCCTCAGGAGGCTGCTTCCTTAAGTGTAACCGCCCCTGCAAATCCGCACTTTAATCCCACATTGTAACCAAGGTAGAGAAAGAAGGGCTCAGGACCCTCCTGTCTCCAGGCCTATGCCCGTGCTGTTCTTGCCACCGGGGTCACCTTCTCTGATCCCCGCACCTATCCTCATGCCCCCTCGTCCCCCTCACGTCGTGATGTTCAGCATTACGTGTCCCATGCCCCCACAAGCTTCTCCAGGCAGGGACGAAGGATTTTACCCTGGCTGGGGGGCCTGTTATAGTGAAGAGAGGAGCTGAGGTGGGGCAGAGGGAGGGCCAAGGATACTGCAGGGCCCTGCCAGCCTTGGGAGAGAGAAACGTGACCCCTTCAGGGCCCCCCAGTCGGGAGCAGATCCAGGACTAGCCCCGAGCAGCCGGCTTTCTGGCTGAATCTACAGGTTTTAGTGAGAATGTAAGTAGGAAAAAACTGGCTTTCTCACATGTCTGTGGACTTTGGAGCCTTCTTAGCTGCTTATCAGAGGGGCGGAGCTCACAGCCTCCTACTGTGTTTGATCCTAAACCGGCTGCTCTGAAGTGGGGGAGGCTCAGAGGAGGAGCTATGTCTCTCTGCCCTGTGTTACAGTGACCAAAATAGATCCCCATCGAGGTCAGAGGGCAGCTCCACACTGCCGGACCTGCAGTAGGTTGACAGGCTGTGGGCTGCACCCAGTTCCCAGGACTGACCTCACAGCGGTGTGGGGCCACCCAGCTGCCAGTCCCCAGCACAGGCCTCTTCTTCCCACCAGGATTGTGTCCTGAGGCATGTGGGGTAGGAGCAGGGAGCAGGTGACAGTTCTGAGTACACTTTGCTTCCTGAGAACCTGGCTTCCTGCGTCACTATGTACTGAGTGCTGGTGGGCACAGTCCGGCAGCTCCATGGTAGGAAGGTGGCAATAGCACAGGGGTATGAAGCTTCTGGGCTCTGCTCCCCTCTGGACCTAGAGCTCTGGAGGGGTCAGGCCTGGGCCGGTGGCCCTGCATCTCACAGGGTGGGGCCTGACCAGGCCTGGGGGCAGGTGCTCCCTGCTGGAAGCCAAGTGCAGACTTACTTTTTCTGGTGTCCTGCCTCTTGCTTCCTCCTGCCCCCAGGCTCTGGGCTGTCCTCATCTCCTCAGGGGTCCTCCTGAGCCCCTGAGCCCCGGGCAGGGTCAGCCTGCCCTGGTCTGGACCCTTCTTTTATAAGGATGCTGTCATGGTGGGGCTCCACAATTGTCACCTCATTGAAACCTCATCACCTCTTAATACTGCCACACTGGAGGTTTGGGCTTCAACAACTCATTTTAGGGGGGCACAAACATTAGGTCATAACAGAATGACCATGAACTCTTGAAAGACAGGGACTATGGCCTCTCCATTTGGGGCACAGGAGGCTCTTGAAAGACTGTGGCCTGGCTGAGGAGGCTGGGCAGCCAGGTTGGGGGACCCCTGGGGGCACTGAGGGCTCTCAGGGGACATGGAACACACACACACACACAAACATATATACACACACCTACACACATATCCATGCCCACATATACACACATATGGACGTGTACACACAAACACACATATACAACACACACACGGACATATATACACACATACACACACATATACAAATGTGTACACACATACACATGCACATATATACACATATATGTGCACTCACAAACACACATACACAAATATACATACATATTTATGCACAGACTTACACACACACATGCGGCTGACTCTTGAACAACCTAGGGGTGGGGACACTGACCCCCTCTTCAGTCAAAAGTCACATACAACTGTTGACTCCTAAAACACTTACCTACTAATCTGAACTCAAGCATTACCGATAACACAATAGTCAATTGCCACGTATTTTGTATCTGCTAGGTATTACATATGCTGTATTCTTACAATAAGGCAAGCTAGAGAAAAGAAAATGTCATTTTAAAAATCACAAGGAAGAGAAAATTATATTTTCTATCCAGCAAGAGGAAGTCGGTCATCATTGTCCTGGTCTGCATGCTGAGTGGGCTGAGGGGTGGAGGAGGGGGAAGGGGAGGAGGGAGGGAGAAGAAGAGGAGAGGGGGATGGGAGGAGAAGGAAGGGGAGGGGGTGATCTTCCTCAGGAGTGGCTGAGGAGGAAGGACATCTGAGGACAAATGGACCTGCTCAGCTCAGACCCATGTTGTTTAAGGGTCAACCGTGTATATACAAATGGGGGGCTCACGTGGTCACGGGGGATGGTGAGTTCCAAACCCGTAGGGCAGGGCAGGTTGGAAACTCAGGGAGGGTTTTTATGTCACAGTCCTGAGGCAGAATTCACTACCCTCTGGAAAGCCTCAGTGTTTGTCTTAAGGTCTTCAGCTGATTAGAGGCGGGCAGAGCAGTCATCTGATTGCAGGTGTTAATCATAATTACAAAACACCTTCACAGACACACGTAGACTCGTAGCTGACCAAACACCTGGGCACTGTAACCCAGACAGGGTGACATATAAATCACCCAGCACAACTGGGCTCAAACCCGATTCCCACCCTTGCCGGTGGTGGCCCATCCACACTACCGAGACTGGCAGCAGCAGGCCGGTGGCCCTTCTCCAACTCAGCTGCTGAGAGGAGCAGAGGAGGATGTGTATGTTGGGGGTCCTAGCGTGGCCTGGATTCCTGTCCTCTGGCCTGCCAGGCCCTGCAGACCCTGCCCTGGCAAGGTCATCACTGCAAGAAGGTGGTCCTCGTTGCTGGGAGAAGAAGCTCTCTGCAGAGAGCAGACATTTGAGGCTTCTGAATGATGTTTGCACAGTGGGTGGCCTGAGGACCCCAGCAACTGCCAGGCAAGGCGTCATTAAGGGCTGCAAAGATGAGGTTTCCTAGCACACGGCAGGCCTCAAGGTCCTGCCACTTCTACGGTATGTCCAGTGTCCTGCCAGTCGCAGCTGGGCTGCTCTATGGAGTCCTATCTGCTCCGGCCTGGGGTGAGATCTGCCTGGTGCTATCTTCAGTGCTCAGGGCCACCTGGCTCACGTGCCAGTCACAGCCCTACCCAGGGCCTAGAACCTCAGCCTGAATGTGCCATCACCTGAGAATGTGCCACAGCCCTGTCCTCTGACTTGTGGAAGTCAGCACCTTCTTATTCTGGGGTTGCCTGTGCTGGCATCCATGTCCCCAAACACCCAGGAACTCCTCAAGAGCAGGGCCACGACTGAGTGGTCTGGAAACCTGCAAAGGGCCTGCACCTTTCTCAGCACCGTTTCAATTTGCCACGTAGTGAGCCGGGCCGGATAAACACCCTTGACATCCCTAAGCCTTGCAAAGATTCTGTGTGTAGCACTAATCTGTGGGATCATCGTAAGTGAGACTTTAATTCTGGCAAATGGTGGGCCCTGCGTGGGGAAGCAGCACCAGCTGCTGTAGCAGATTCGCTCCTGGGTCTCAGTGGCTTTTTCCTGCTCATGTGACATCTGAAATGGTGGGCTGCTGTCCCATAAACACTGTTTGGAGACCCAGGCACATCTATCCTACGGCTCCACTGTCCTCACTGTGAAACAGGGTTTACAGGCCAGGCCCAGAAATAGTGCCCCCCAACACTTGTCCCAGCAGGTAGACAGGGAGCCTCGCTCAATGGCAGGGGAGGCTTGGCCTGTGGTCCAGCTGCGAGCCCCAAAGGAAAAAAAAGTCGTTTGGTGAGCAGTGAGAACTGTTCTGCCATAGTCAGATCTTCTTGGAGGAAGGGGAGGGGTCTTCTGCTACACAACATCTAAAAATGCAAAATTAGTTCCCATACACTTCTTTATTTTATGCACAGCTAAGTTTGCAAGGAAGTAAGGAAAATTTCTGAGAGTCAGAAATGAAGAGGGAGTTGACACCAAGGCAGGAGGCAAATGCCCCAAGGGTTGTGCCCAGAACAGGGGCTGGGACCACAGACTTGATGCTACGCAGGAGAAAGAAAACACGGTCTACTGAGCTCACGAACAGGTGGGAGTAGGGAGTGAGACCCTTGTCTCTAGCTGGGGCTCTCCAAGGCTGTACCTTCAAGGTACTCAACCTTCTAGCAAAGAACAAGGAGAAGGACATCTGTGTGTCCCAGCCTCCATAGTAAATGAGAATAAAAGGATTCCTTCCTGAGAATGTGTCAATTTAGGTTGATTTTCACTCGGGCTTAGGTTCAAATATATAGACTGAGTGGTCCAGAAAACCCAAGCCAAGAAATTCACCTAAAGTGGCATTAGGTTGGTGGATCTGGGTACACAGCCAAAGCACGCCTTCCTCTAGGGCCTCTGGGTCCCCACAGGACATCGCCCAGCTCACAGTCTCAAATCAAAAACACAGGAGAAAATACTTTGTGACGAGCCAGAGTCAGCAGGAACTACACGTGCAAAACCAAATCAAAAGATGTTTGGATGATTAGAAATAGAATTAAAAAAGGCTCGGTGCCTGTGGCTCAGTGGCTAGGGCGCCGGCCACATACACCAGAACTGGCAGGTTCGAACCCAGCCTGGGCCTGCCAAACAACAACGACAACTACAACCAAAAAAAAAAAGAAAAAAGAAAAAAGAAAATAGCCAGGCATTGTGGCGGGTGCCTGTAGTCTCAGCTACTTGGGAAGCTGAGGCAAGAGAATCCTTTAAGCCCAAGAGTTCGAGGTTGCTGTGAGCTGTGATGCCATGGCACTCTATCAAGGGCAACAGCTTGAGACTCTGTCTCAAAAAAAAAGAATAAAAATAATTTTAAAACATTCTAAAGAAATGAAGAGATTGAGAACATGGACAAAGCAAAACAGAAGGGGAAAAGTGATCAGAGAGAGAGATGAAAAGATAGAATGTCCAGGAATGAATCGTGTAACAACTGAAATGTGAAACTCAGTGGCTGGGTTGAACAGCAAATAGATCCAGTTCAGGAAGAAATCAGTGCAGCAGAAGATGGCACAGAAGCAATTACCAGACTGCATAATGCGGGACAGAGAGAAAAGACGTCAAAAGTGCAAGAGGGCGGCTGAGAGGGTCGGGCAGAATATGAAGAAATAATGCATACTTGCTTGGAGAATGGAGAAAGGGGTGAGAGGCATTATTCAAAGAGATAATGGCTGAGGATTTTCCAGAAGTGTTCAAAAAGACTTGGATTTCAGTTCAGGCAGCACAATAAAGCCCAGGCAAGGGATTAAATAAAAAGTCCACACTTGGACCCATCACAGTGCTTCCCAATGGCAAAGAGAATGTCTCAAAGGAAGTCAGAGAAAAGAGACAAACTGGATACGGGTGGCTAATAGGCTGAAGCCCGGAGAATGGCATCATCAAATACCAGTGTCAACAAATAATATAATTGTCCACTTGGCATCTGTATGGAGCAAAAATGTCTTTCAAGAACAAGAGGAAGACATCGTCAGACAAAGCTCAAGTGAATGTAGAGCCTCCTTGGGGCCATTTCCAAAGAAAAATCACTCCAGAAGGAAGGTGTAACAGGTAAGGCCAGGAGAACAAAGAAAGGGCTAAGTGTGCTGGAGACTCTAAGCACAAGTTCACTTTGTAGAGCAATTGTAATAATGTCTAATTTAGGGCCATGAAACAGACTAAATGTCCACCAAGATGGTAGTGTTTTCCGTGATGATTATTTTGAAGTTTTGTTTTTGTTTTTTTTGAGAAATGCTAAATGTTGAAACTCTTTCACCAATGTTTTCTGCTTTGTGAATGCCCCAAGTATGTGCTTTGTCAACCTACAGGATGATGGAGCAGCTTGACCAGGAATCTCCTGGGCCCTGTCCCCAACTAAGAAATCACACAAACACACATGTATGTATTCACACACATGTCACACACCTTTCCTCTTCTCCTCTACTTTGGCTGAAGGTGTGCCAGCCTTTTAGCAAGGTTCCCGAGTGCCCTCTGTGTGCCAGGCTGGTGCTGGACTCTAGTCAGTCTTTCCACCCTTGGGTTTGGACAAGTAGGGCTCCCTACAGCTGAGGTGCCTTTCAGAAAGATGGGGTCGGGGGCCCTGGGGTGCCTCTGCCTCTGCCCCCTGCAGATCCCTCCAGCCCCGCTGTGCTCTCCGTGTCCTAAGGGAAGGCCACATCCTGACAAGTCCTCCTTGCTCCCCCCTCTCCTCTAAAGCTGTCAGTCGCCTGGCAGGGGGATTAAGTGGAACGCCACGGGCAATTGATCCCAATACGCTTAAGATGTCCTGTTCCAGGAGAAGGCCCTGCTGACAGGAAAGGCAGCTTCCAAGGCTGCTGCGGCCTCCTCAGGAGCAGCTGCCCATCCCCAGCTAGGGAGGAGGACAGTGCTGGGAACCACCACCCCTCCAGGAGGGAGCTGTGGATCCCGGGGCTGCCCTGGGAGGTGCCCAGAGCATACAGGGGCTCAGGAGGTGCAGCGGAGGCGCCTGGGCTGCCTAGGTAGCTGATTTATGAGGCCAGATTAGTAAGACTGATGGGCTGTCCCTTGGCCAAGAAATGAGTCCCACTGCAAACCTTTGAAGGGCAGGCAAGGGAGGAGAGAGAAGCCTGTGAAGAGCAGTTCAGGAGAGTAATGAGGAATAATGGGCTGAAGCTGAGCCAGATACTGGGGAAGCTGCCTTGGCTGTGAAGTCTGTCAGGGCTGGAAGGCGGCTCTGGCAGCGAGAGATGGGGCTGCTGGCTTGAATCTCAGGGCACCTGACTGGACCAGGCGTGGGAAGCACATGGAGGAGGCAGAATCAGATTCAGCAAAGACCATTTGTGTGCAGCCGCACTGGGCTGTGCAATTGCCCTCCTCTCTCCAGCTGGTGCTAAGGAGGATCACGGCTGTGTCCCCATCTGAGGGGACACCCGCAGACTCCCCCAGGCCAGGTGCAGCCAGGAGGGGCGATGACCACTGGAGGAGGAAAGCTGCAAGGGTGGCCTAGCTCTCCTGAGTCACCTTCCTTTGCCTTGAGCCTGGGGGAGGGGCCAGGCAGGACAGTGCCCCATGCACAGGGGACAGCCCTCCAGCCACAGGTGCGCGGCAGGGCAGGGATGTGAACATCAGCTTTCTGCTTAGGATTCCTGAGGCAGAGTCCATTTCTTTCTTTCTTTCTTTCTTTTTTTTTTTTAATTAAATCATAGCTGTGTACATTAATGCAATCATGGGGTACAATGTGCTGGTTTCATATACAATCTGAAATATTTTCCTCAAACTGGTTAACATAGCATTCATGGCATTTTCTTAGGTATTGTATTAAGACCTTTATATTCTGCATTCAGTAAGTTTCACCTGTCCGTTTCTTTCTTTCTTTCTTTTTTTTCTTGAGACAGAGTCTCACTTTGTTGCCCTTGCTAGAGTGCCTTGGCGTTATAGCTCACAGCAACCTCAAACTCTTGGGCTTAAGTGATCCTCTTGCCTCAGCTTCCCAAGTAGCTAGGACTACAGGCATCCACCACAATGCCTAGCTATTTTTTTTTTTTTAAGAGATGAGGTCTTGCTCTGGCTTAGGCTGGTCTTGAACTCGTAAGCTCGGGCAATCCACCTGCCTCGGCCTCCCAAATGCTGGGATTACAGGTGTGAGCCACTGGGCCTGGCCCAGATTCCGTTTCTGTTCAGGATCCCCAAAGCAAATGACAAGAGGTGATGTGTTTCCTGCCCGCTGAGTGACCTGTGGGGCAAGTACTGGCCAGGAAGGCTGACCTCTCACTATGCTCTGTGCAGGGACGTGCCTGGGCAGCTCCCAGAGCTGAGGAGCCGACCGTGGCACTTGGGGAGGTGGCTGCATCTCTCCTTTCACTGCTGTGAGTGGGGAGTTTAAACTTTCCTAAACTAATGACCAGGTTGCCCAGAAGCTGGGTTCTCCCAGGCTGCTGATACCACCCCCACGAAGGGCCTGAGCCCACTTGAGTTCCTGAGAAGCAGCTGTGACTCAGCACCCAGCCTGCGGGTCTGGGGGACACAGGTCTTGTGGGCTGGGGGGGCTCTTCCCAGAGCGAGGGAGCCTGAGGGGCAGTGTGGGCTGCAGGGCCTGGCCTCTGGGGGGCAGCTCTTTGTGGTTCCCCTGAGCACCTACTGGACCTCAGGCAGGAGGGGGCTCTCCCCACTCTGCAGGTGAAAAGGCAGAGAGCGGGAGTGGTGAAATACCTTGCCCACCTTGAAGTTGTTACTTTTTTTTGAGACAGAGTCTCATTCTGTGGCTCTGGGTGGAGTGCCATGGTGTCATAGCTCACAGCAACCTCAAACTCCTGGGTTTGAGGATCCCCTTGCCTCAGCCTCCTGAGTAGCTAGGACTACAGGTGCCTGCCACAATGCTCAGCTAGTTTTTCTATTTGCAGTAGAGAGGGGAGTCTCACTCTTGCTCAGGCTGGTCTTGAACTCCTGAGCTCAAGCAATCTGCCTGCCTCAGCCTCCCAGAATGCTAGGATTACAGTTGTGAACCATTGCACCTGGCTGTTAAGAGGATTTGAACTCAGATTTATCTGACTCCAGGGCCCATAATCCTACCCTTCCATCCTGCTGCTCCCCAAACCTCTGCAGGGTGGGTGGGGAACTCTAGGAATAGGGATGAGATGGCCACAAGGGCGTGTACATAACCTGCCCAGGGTCAGGCAGGCTGGGTTAGCGTCTTCCCCACAGCTAAGCTATGTGACTTTGAATGAATTGGGTCACCATGCCCAGCCTCTCCCAGAAAAAGGAGAGACCTAGGGTGGAAGGGGTCCAGAGAGCTAATGTGACAAAACTAAGGTCCAGCATGTCCTGTAGAAGATGCATTTTTGTGTTCCTTGCCTTCTGAGGACCAGAAGGGGCCATTTCCTTGGGTCTTTCTGAGGCCCCTGGGATGTAGGACTGGGTTGACGTCCCCCTTGTGCAAATGGCTCTTGCGGAGTAGCCCTGCCGGGTCGCATGGGGCAGCAACTCACTCTGATCTTGTCTCCTTGGACAGTCTGTTCGGCCGTCCTGGACCTTCTGTCTCTCACACCCTGCCTTCCTGCTGAAGCATCTGTGCCTTTCCTGCTGACAGAGAGAAAAGGAATGTGAACTGTTCATTCATGGGGTTTTATTCCCCTTGAAACGTGCTGCTGGACAGACAGGAGTGGGAGGTGACAGATAAAGTGTAAGCACCGTCCCCACACCTGCCCGGCGCCCAGTCTCTGTCCTGGGCTCCTGGGGCCACACTCTGGCTCCCTTGGGTTGTGGGCAGACCTGGGAGCAGCCACAGTCCACATAGATTTGTATTCAGGGAAGGGAAGCCTTTGGGAGAAAGTAATAAAAAACGGAGGCGGGGGAGCCGAACATACGCAGACAAGATTTCTCATTAGTGTGGAGGATGGACTAGCTGCCTGGTCAGTAATGAAGAAAGGATGGTGTCCTGATTAAGTTGTCTGGAGACGGCGCTCCAGCTCTGGTTCTGACCTTCACAGAGGTCCCAGAATCACCTAACTTCATGCCTTAAGGGGCTCTGCCTAGTTTGGGGTGGTTTTAAAATTCCTTATCGGCCTCACTCATCCAGGACCAGGCCTGGCCTTCCCAGGCTTGGCCAAAGCATGGGAGGGCGCCCGTCTGGCGTGCCCCAGGGCCTGCAGCATCTGTCTCAGCAGCATCTTGCTGTTGGTTGGCAATTGTCATCATGCTGGTAGAGCAGTCCCAGGTTCTCCAACCAGTACCCTGCCCTCCTGCCCCTGCAATACCCCATCCTGTCACCTGGCAAGAGGTTGGCTGCCTGGCTGGGCCATTGTCTGAACTCACCAGCCACCTCCCCTAGGTAGCCAGGCTTCCTGCAGTCCTGCAGGCCTGCAGCTTTAATTGGAGCTGGGGAGTGTCCTTACTAGGCCCTGTGGAGTTGGATAGTGTTAAACAAGGCCTGTGTAATCCTGCTAAGGTGGGCAGAGCCATTTCTCAACCTAGACAGATCTTCATCCTGGAGAAAGATCTTGAAGCACCTAATGAGCAAGGAACAAAAGCAGATCTGACCCTTCCGCCTGCAGCTTCTGCAGTGACACCAGCCACATAAAAATGATAAGGGCCATTTATCCCCTGTCTTTGGAACATAAAAGCAGATTCTTAGGACTGTGGCTATAATATGGTAATGGAATTTCCGTTACCTGGAGCTGACCAGCAGCACCCTCCCCCCCTTCAGAAGCAAGGCCTCTGGGGACAGCCTGTAGCGATCATTAGAGAAGGTTCTACATGCTCTTAAATTAATGACTAGGTTTAACAGTCGTGGGGGCCTCTCCCTCCCTTGGGCTCTGAGTGTAATGGCTTTCCTGGTTGCCGGTCGCCTCCCTGAGGCCTCTTGCCCTGGACTGTTGCTTTGCTGCTATCTTCTATTGCCACCTGCGGGTCAGAGCCCACTCCTGGTCTGGGACGAGGCCAGACCGGGGCTCTGGTTTTCTGTGTCCCGGGCCTGAGCCAGAGGGAACTGAACTTCAAGCCTGGAGAACTTCGCCTCCTAAATGTCTGTGCTGATAGGACACTGTCCTGGGTTCCCCCTCACCTCACACTCCACACCACAGGAGAATCTCGCCTTTGGTGGCTCCCTGGGTACTTTAGGAAGAAGGTGCCTTCCGCCCACTCTCTCAGGCCTCTTTCAAAAAGGAGTTGGATCATAATCCTGAAAGACACAATCCTGAATGCCATAATCCTGAATGTTGAAATCCCTAAAGTCTAAATCCCTAAAATCTAAAATCTCTAATGCCTAAAACCCGAAAATCACAATCACAAGACAATTGTGTCATGTGAGGTGGAACTATGACCTATCATTGTCTTTGTTTGGAATTTAAGTGTGGTTTAAGGGGATGTCTACGGACGCCGGCTGACCAGGGGTAGATCCGGGGATGCCTAGGATACCAGCTGACCAGGGGTAGATCCGGGGATGTCTACAGATGCTGGCTGACCAGGGGTAGATCCGGGGACTTAATTTTAGGTGTCAACTCAATTAAGAAGTGCCAAGAAACCTGCTAAAGCACCACTTCAGGTGTGTCTGTGAGGAGGTTTCCAGAGATTAGAGTGTGAGTCTGAGTGTATGAGGTGGGGAAGATCTGCCCTCAATCTCTATGGGACCATCCAATCGGCTGGGGACCAAGAGAGGAAACACAGACAGTAAATAGGCCTTGAGAGCCGGCACAGGCTTTTCATCCACTGCTTTGGACATCAGAACTCCAGGCTTGCCAGAGTTTGCATCCACACCTTACCCAGTGGCCCCCTGGTCCCAGGGCTTTCATCCTTGGTCTGAGAGTTACACCATCTCCCTGGTTCTCAGTGTGAAAACATCGAAACTTCCTCAGAAAGGAATAACCCTCCCTTGGTTCATATAACAGTTATAAATGAAGTGTCCTTTTAGTATACATACATTTGTGAAGGATAAAATCTGTCAGGTCTTTGAGTGACTGCATATGCCGTGATGATTCGTTGTGGGTTTTGTTTTTTTTTTTTTTATTCTTTTTTAGCAACAGGGTCATGCTGTGTTTTTAGCAACAGGGTCAATCATAGCTCATTGCAGCCTTGAACTCCTGGGTTTAAGTAAAGTAATGCTCTAGCCTTAGCTTCCTGACACCACACCCAGGTTTTTTCTTTTCTTTTCTTTTTTTTTTTAGAGATGGAGTCTTGCTATGTTGCCCAGGCTAGTCTTGAACTCCTAGCCTTAAATACACTTCCCACCTCAATCCAGTCCCTCAAAGTGCTGGGATTACATGTGTAAGCCACTGAGCCTGGTCCCAGTGTAGTTTTTGAGCAATCTCATCAAAAGACTTATATTGTTGGTCATGTTGTTTCAGATAACTGCAGTTATAAAGCTGGGTGCACCCAGTTTGCATTCTCCCCTTTTTTTTGAGACAGAGTTTCGTTATGTCACTCTCAGTAGAGTGCTGTGGCATCACAGCTCACAGCAACCTACAACTCTTGGTCTTAAGCGATTCTGTTGCCTCGGCCTCCCAAGTAGCTGGGACTACAGGCACTGCCACAATGCCTGGCCTTTTTAGAGACAGCGAGTGTGTGTGTATGTCTTACTCTTGCTCAGACTGGTCTTGAACCTGTGAGCTCAGGGCAAATCTCCCACCTCCGCCTCTCAGAGTGCTGGGATTACAGATGCGAGCCACTGCACCTGTCAGAACTTCTAGTTCTTAAGATGCGTCTGTGGCTGGCTTGGTGCCCGTAGCTCAATGGCTAGGGTACTGGCCACATACACCAGGGCTGGCAGTTCAAATCCGCCCCGGGCCTGCCAAACAATAATTACGACTGCAACAACAAAAATAGCCAGGCGTTGTGGTAGGTGTTTATAGTCCCAGCTACTTGGGAGGCTGAGGCAAGAGAATTGCTTAAGCCCAAGAGTTTGAGGTTGCTGTGAGCTGTGACACCACAACACTCTAGCAAGGGCGATATAGTGAAACTCTGTCTCAAAAAAAAAAAAGATGCATCTGTGGCTTTCCTCCTCCAGGAAGCCCTCTTAAACTTCTGAGCCCACCCTTCCTGCCCACTGTGTAATGTCCTTGCCTTTTCGGGATCCATCTGTCTTTGATGTCCCATCCCTCCCAGAAGGCTAGCTGTACCCCAAATTCCAGCCCACAAGACCACCCATCACTCCTAGGGCCCCTGTTGTGGAACAGAAGCTGGCATCCATCTTGATGGAACCCTCAAAACAGAGTGACGTGTGTCCCAGAGACAACTGAGGCTGCTGCCCTGGCACCAGCTAGGCCCTGAGGATGGTGCCACCCTGGAGGGTTCCTAGACCACAGTGCCCCTCTGTGCCCCTGCTCTGCTGTGTCGCTCCTTGGAGACCAGCTGCCCTGCCCCGAGGACGTGAACGGGCCAACTGGGATTTCTGCTCAAGGGCAAAGAGCTCTGAGGCCAAAACTGCCCTGGCCCCCAGCCTTTCCTCTTAGGTCCTGCCAGGGTATAGCTGCTCAGAGCCTCATTTCCTGCAAAAATTGTCAGAATCAAAATGGAGTCACGTGTGTTACAAACCCTGACAAACAGAGCCAGGGAAGGCCACAGAGGGAGGGTCCTCATGCAGGAATGCCGGAGAACAAGAGCTGCCGCAAAAGTCTCCGCCAAATCCGGACGTTGCACAAAGACCGTCGCAGCCTTACACAGAAACCGGACGGCAACTGCCTGCCCAGTCCTGGACCAGGGCCTCCTGGTTATTGATCCTCATAGCCAGGGATAACTGTCTCAACACAACTGCGTAAGCCTCATTTTCCTTTAAAAACCTTTGTCTTCCATCCTGAGTGCCCTCGTAGCTTACTGTGTACGTGTATTCCCGGTGCAGAGCCCGGTCCTGAGTACATGTCATTTTCTTTTTCAGAGCCGTCGTTTAGGTTGACACTTCTTATCCACAGAAGGGGCCACTCAGCTCTCAGAAGCCTCGTGCCCTCTGCTCACCCACTGGAGAGTCCCGGCATTTTGGTTTTCATCGGGTCATCCTGGGGGGACCCAAGCTGTGCTAGGATGGGATCTGTCTGGAAACCTCTCGGACAGGCAGCCCCTGATCCTAGGAATCCGTGAGGAGGAGATGGCACGGACCAGATGGATGGGTCCTGAATGCACTGTCCTCCCTGAGAATACCCCTGTCATCAGGAAGATGAGGTGGGTGGGAGTAGGGGGAGGCTGTGAAATGTCACAGAGGAAGGAAACTTTTCTATTTTTTAACTTATATGAGCCTTGGCTACGATGTGCTCCTGAGGCAGCGTCCCCTGTTCTCACACTGCAGGAGGCTCAGGAGGACAACGAACTTCTTGCTTATTCTGGAGTGAGGCTGGTCTCCGTCATCTCTTTCTCATGGCCTCAAGCCCAGCATAGGACTCAGGTATAGCGGTGAAGTTGCTCATGGCCCTCTCCGAGTCAGAGGGCCACACCACACCACACAGCCTGGTCCCCTGAGGCCCGTGCGCCTGCCTTATTTACGTGTGACTTCGTGTTCCTTCGGGAGGGATGCCCGCGTGCATCTCCAACACAGGTGAAAAGACGAACCAGTGGTTCAGTGACTATATGGGATCCCAGAGGAGGGTCAGAGGCCTGCTTGGGATTTCCCAGAGGGGGAAGAGTCGACCCAAGGCTATGGGCTTCTGAAAGTGGGCCTTTTGTGAATTTCCAGCACCTGGCCCAAAAGAAATTGTGAATGATTGAGGGAATGACTGTCTACACCTGGGTGGGCTCGCTGTGAGGCCTGCAACTGGAGTGGATGGGGCCAGTCAGGACACTCAGCAGGACGTAGGGCTGAGCCAGTATGCGGTGCCTGGAGAGGCCTTGTGAACCTTGACCCAGCAATTCTGCTTCTAGGAATTTATTCCATGGAATTATTCGCACAAATACACAAACATGGAATATTCATACAATGTGATCCCAGGAAGACAATCTGGGAGAATAAAGTCTTGTGGATACGAAAAGATCTGCAAGACATCTTATTAAATAACAACAGTCAGAATTGCTCATGTAGAAAGAAGGTGGGGCGGGTGGGACCCTGCTATGGGCAGGAGGGACCAAGAGCTCTGCTGTCTGAGGGAGGGGCTGAGGCTGGGAGGAAGGCCACTGTGTCATAAACCCTTACTCTTTTCATTTCTCTCTCTGTTTAAAAAGCACTGATTAAAAATGGAAAATGACAACAAAATTTACTTAGCACCTTTCTGGCAGGAAGGAGCAGGTTGCTTACTTTCATGAATCTTAAAAAAATTTTCCCCAAATATAGGGTCAAGGCTGGCTCTGGGGAAGATGTGGGGTTGGTCCCCCAGGGGGGTCTAGGAGGGAGTGGCCACAAGGTGGACAGGGGCACCAGAAAAGACCCAGGGTAGGGGCTGAAGGAGGGAGGGGGTGGCTCAGGCTAAGCAGGAGCCAGGGAGAGCCAGGGACAGTGCGTCAGGATCAGGGTCATGGGATCCAGCTGGGCCCAGTGCATGGCAACAGAAATAACTGCACAAACACGGGCAGTCAGAATATAATAACATAAAGGAGACAATTCTGCCACAAGCAGATATCTACCATGTGCCTCGCCTGGTGCTAGGCCCTCTTACTTCATCTGTCTGAATCCTCTTAAGGTCGTGGCTGTGAGCACTGCTATGACCCCATCTCACCAACAGGAAGCTGAGGTTCCAGCAAGTGGATCAACTTGTCCAGGTGACACAGTGGGCAAGTTGCAGGAGGCACTTGAAGTCAGGACTGTGCAGCCCTGGTCTGTGCTATTCTCACAGCAGGTGAGAGGCCCTGGGTCTGAGATGGGCTGCTGTACCCGGAGGTTGGCCCAGGACAGCCCCTTAGCTTCTCAGAGATTTGGTCCCTCTCCTGTGCTCAGGGCACCACTGCTGGCCCCTGGAGGTCTTTCACCATTTAATATACATGAGATACACTCTGATTCTCTTCAGATCGTATAAATCTTCGCCTTTTACTAAAATATATTGAGATACACCCACAATGGAGGGGCATTCAGCATTAAAAGGAAGAAAATCCACACATACGCTGCAACCTTGGCTAAATTTTGAGGACATTATGCTGAGCGGAAATAAGCCAGTCACAAAAAGACAGATGTCGTCTGATTCCACTGCTATGAGGTCCCTAGGGCAGTCAAATTCATAGACAGACCATAGAATTGGGATTGCCAGGGGCTGGGGGACAGAGGATGGGGAGCTAGTGTTTAAGGGGTGCAGAGTTTTATCGGGAAATATGAGAAAGTTCTGTGGACGGGTGGTGCTGACGGCTGCCCAACAGTGAATGTACTTGATGCCTCTGAACTGCACACTCAGGAGTAGTTAAGGTGGCAAATGTTACGTATATTTTACCACAATGAAAACAACGTGTGACAGCCACTTTGGGAATGAAAAATGAAGGGGTGGAAACATACATACATTTCCTCATTTCCAGAAAAAAAAAGCATGTGTGCAGCTTTCCTTTATATATTTGACAAGCAAAAGAAAGGGAAAGGGAAGGAAGCTAAAAGGGAGGTTGCCAGCCCACAAGGCTGTGGTTTTTATAGCCTCTGGGTCAGTGTCCTTCACACTGGAGAAAAGCTGATAGTGCTTGTAACATTTTTAAAGGTCAAAACCAGCTGGCACTTCGGCCCACAGCCTAAATGCATGATAATAGCAAATTTAAAAATTAATTACAAGGTCTTTCCTGCCGACACCTGGGTGCCAGCTTAGCCAGCGGCTCCCAAGGAGCCACTGTTCTCAGAAAGCCTCTTCTCTGTCGGCTTCTACTCTCAGGAGCCGGCTGGCTAAGCTCTGCTTTATGTCATTGTCCCTGGACAACAATATGTTGTGAAATGAAAAATGTTCTAATTGGACACAAAGGAGACACCTTCCAGATTCTAAGCCCAGCCGGGAATAAAGACTCTGCTCAGCTGAGGGCAGAAGGAAGAGCAGGTTATTGAGGGTACCTGGGGAAACCGAAGTCATCTTCAAACATCCTGAACTATGTGGGAAGCTTTGCGACATGGCACCTGCAAAGTAGACAGAGCACTAGGCGCAGTGGGGAGCACCTGTGAGGCCCCCTCTGTGGCGTGAGTCATCTGACCTTAGCTGTCCCCACTGCCCTCTGGGGTGCTGCCATCCTCTCTGTTCAGATGAGCAGCACAGAGGCTAAAATAGCTCATCCAAGGTCATCAGCCCTAACAGGTAACGCCTAGGTGGACTTGGTCCTGGCTCTGCCTGACGGTGAAGCCGTTTCCAGCTCATTATGGTGTGTGCCTTTTTGCTGAAAAAAACAAAAGACCCAGATTCCATTCTGAGTTTATATCTAGGCGGCCTTGGGTAAATGTTTATTCATTTTGAAAATGAAGATAATTTCTGGATCCATCAGTATGGCTGGGTTTTGCTGCAGTGACAAACACATTCATGTTATGCCCTTTGCTGGCTAAGTGAGGACTCTGCTCTGGGTGTCCTCCCTGTGGGACCAGGGCTGTGCCAGGGCAGAGAACACGTGGTTTGTAGTAGAAAGGCTTCAGCCACGTGCTTTGAGGGACATGGCCATGCATAACTTCCAGTGGGGCAGGAAGAGCTGTTTTGCCTTGTCCCCAGCAGGAGAAATGGGTGTTTTTGGACCCCAGGAGTTTTCCTATGTGGTTCACTAAGTTGCTGTCAGGAAGGAGAGTGAGACAGCTGTGTCAGATGAGCTTTGTAAAACCTCTAGCTGTCTGCAGATGGAAATTTTTATTTTTATTTTTTGCAGATGTAAATTACACACGTAAAACACAAATGTAAATTACAAACATAAAGTACTGATGTGTTATTATTGTTGCCATTGCTGATGTTAATAATCCATCCTCTCTTTTACACTATTCCCAGAATCAGCCACAGCCATCAACTCAAAGTCTCAGGGGCCGTTCTCTCCAGTCAGGGCGGGAGACCTGCTCTGTGGCCGCACAGGCTGCGTCGGGTTCCTGGTGCACTGTCTTTCGATTTTTTTCCTTCCTCCACTGAAGTTTCTACCATTATCCAAGCCCCAGAAGCCCCAGAATTTTAATAGACTTGGGCCCCAGGGCCTGATAGCAAAACATTATGATGCACCACTACAGATGGAAAGGGCTGGGTCTTTAAACTGTGACATGAACACTATGGTTTTAAAATCATTCCTGGGGACCTCAGGGCCCTGCAGAGAGATTGGAAGGGTTCTGGGAAAATACTCAGTGGCCGGGTGCCCATCCAATTGGTTCTGATTTTCTGTTCCTGGCCCTGTCCCAAAGTTATGCCATAGGTTGGATACCATGGCTTTAAAAACTTGTCCAGAAAGATTTTGACAACCTCTGAAAGTTTCCAAATGTCTGTTGAGGTTAATGTTTCCAAATGTGTTTCTCTCCCTCTCAACTGTATTCCCCATCCCTCAGCAATTCCTTTCTCTCTCTTTTTTTTAACTGAACATCTTTGCTAATCTTCCTCATCACCCTCCCTATTCCCCCAACACACATCTCCAAACACACACACACATGCACACACGCACACATAAGCACACTCTTCTAGCCCTAGAGAGGAGTATATATAATGTAGTTCCAGGGATGTACCTTTGGCTTCAGAAAGACCCGAGTTCAATTCTTGTCTCTGACTTTTACCAGCTATGTGTCCGTGGGCAACTCCTTTACCTCTCTGAGCCTGGTTTCCTCACTACAGCCTAGGGAGGGCACCACCTTGCAGGCTTGCAGATGGACGTGCTGTGACAGGGACCTCTTTCTGTCTCCTGCCCTCCCTCCCCTCTCTTGTTGGGAGCCCTGGCTCAGGGCTCACACGTGCTCTTCTGGACTCCCCTGAGGCGTAACTCCTGTTAGCTCATTCTTTTTTTTTTTTTTTTTTTTTTGAGACAGAGCCTCAAGCTGTCACCCTGGATAGAGTGCCGTGGCATCACAGGTCACAGCAACCTCCAATTCCTGGACTCAAGCCAGTCTCCTGCCTCTGCCTCCCAAGTAGCTGGGACTACCGGCGCCCGCCACAACGCCCGGCCATTTTTTGGTTGCAGCAATCATTGTTGTTTGGCAGGCCCAGGCTGGATTCGAACCCGCCAGCTCAGGTGTACGTGGCTGGCGCCTTAGCCCGTTGAGCCACAGGCGCCGAGCCCTGTTAGCTCATTCTGAGGCATGGTGTTACTCAAACCATTTCCTCCCTTCTCTACTATAAGCAAGTATCATTGAGGTATGCTTATGGAGTTAGACAGGCACGCTGTGGGACTCCACTTGTTGTGGATAGCAAAATCCAGGTCCTCAGAGTAAAAGTCACCTTGGAATCTGGGTCAAGGTCAGCTGCTGCCATGGTCTGGAGGCAGAGCTGATAGTGACTGGTGTCCAGGGGATGGAATCCATGGTAGCCCATCCCACACTGGGATTTGGAGACAGCTTATTTATAAGGCAGTCTAATTCTCTAGGTTGTCTTCAGAAAGCAGCCACTGTGAAACATCATATGAAATCAGCTGTAATTTTTAAAATTGTAACATCTCAAGAAGTGAGGCTCGCCTGTACCCTTCTAAGATTGTATATGAAACCAGCACATTGTACCCCTTGATTGCACTATTGTACACAGCTATGATTTAATGATAAAGATAATAAAAAAAAAAAAAAGAAGTGAGGCTACTGTCACGGAGTGAGAGATGTTCCCAGGCTCAGTGAATCAAGAAGGAGAATGAGGGGGCAATGGGCCAGAGCTTCTGAAGCCCCCTGGATGGGAGCCCATCTCTGTTGTGGCCATTGTCCCTTCCAGATGGTTCCTTCTTTCTCTAACAGACGTTTCCTCTGAGTCTTACCAGCTGTGTGCCTGTGGGCACGTGCTGCTCCAGGCACTGTGCTAGGTCCTGGTGACCCCATTCCTAGGGGATTTCTGCTCTAGAAAGGAAAGCGAGAGATGGGAAAAGAGATAGGGGTACCTGTCTACATCTCTGACTTCCTTCCTTGTGGGTCTGCCCTTCACTCAGCCCAGTCACCCACCTGACTGGCCTTGAATTTGTCCCTGACTCAGGGCCTTTCTGCCTCCTGTCCCCTTTCCTTAGAACCTCTCAGGACTGGGTCCCTCTCATTACGCAGATCTTGGCTCAGAGTTATCTCATTGCAAGTGTCTTTCTCAATTAGTCTTATTCTCTATCCATTTTTATTGATTCAGCTTTGTTTTCTTTATAACTCTTAGCACTGTCTGAAATTCTTCGTTGTGTACTATCTGTGCCCCCCTAACTGGAGGGTAAGGCCCTTGCGTGTCTTGGTAAGCAAGATCTTGCTTGCTTTGTTCTCCATTAGATCGTACAAGCTGTCCTAGGATAGCCTAGAACAGTGCCTGGCACAGAGTAGGTGCCCAGGAAATTGTCCCTGAGGGAATAAAGGTCCACAGACATCCACAGAGCACCTACTCTGCCAGGCTGCATTGAACTGTGAGTCCATTTACTATGTCACATGCTGTATTTCATTTAATCTTTGTAAGTGCCCCAGTCAGAGGGAACTAGTATTATTTCCATTTTATAAGTTAGAGCATGAAGCCCAAAAGTGTGGACAACCCATGGGAATTACATTGCAATTACTTGCTGCTTTGTCTTGAAAGAGTTCCTACAACCCTGCCTTGGTGACTGCAGACCTGCCCATGTGGCTCCCTTTGACCAAAGAATATGAAAGAATCTACGCTGGAGAGATATTTTGGAAGTTATGGTGTGCTCCCACCATTGTTCTTTCCTCTCTGCCATGAGAAAGTGTCTGCTGTCTGAGCCCAGATCCCAGAAAGATGTGAATCACAACCTGGCCGGCCAGCAGCTGATATTTACCCAGAGTGAGGAAATCAACTGTGGTCATGATAAACTGCTGAGAAGCGGGGTTGTTTATTCCCACTGTAGAACATACCAAAAGCTGATGAATGCGTTGGCTTTGGGGATTTTGAGAAGGACAAGGCTTCTGGAGGGCACACCTTTGTTTAGCTAGGGACGCCCTTGAGATGAGACAGGCTGTGCTGGGCAGCAGGGGTTGCTGGTGCGAGTGTTCTGGCCACTGCTGCCCCTCTGGGTTTACCGTCCCTGGGGTGCTGGCCTGTTGTTTTGCTGAGTGGGTGCAAAATACCTCTTTAGCTCCATCTTCCCACAGCTTCTCTGCTTTGTGTTCTGTGCCCCTGGCAAGAGCAGGTATCCGGGAAAATCATTTGGTCTTTTCAAACCTCAGTTTCCCCGTGTGTAAGAGGGAGAATGCTGACACTTTTTGGGATTATTTTTAGGATGAAGACACGTGAAAGTGTCTAGCCTTTCAGAGATGCTTACCGAATGAGTGAATAAATAAATAAATAAATAAACACAGGATCATGTGGTGTAAAGACCTTAAACAGCCTTCTTGGATTTGGGGTTGTTAGAATCCTTTCTCTTTGGGCTTGGGCACCTCTGAAAGAATTGACAAAGCCAGGGTTTCTGAATCTACAATACTGAGGTGAAAGTGATCCCAGCAAGGGGCAGCCCTCCCATGTGCCTTATTTTGAAGCAGGCAAGTGCCCCGCCTGCCTGGAGGCAAGGGAGGGGGAGTGAGTGTCAGCTGGAGCCCCCACGAACACTGAGATGCCTGCCCTGGTGCAGCTGTTCACTTCTGAATGCGGCTCCTGGGGACGCCAGCTCCCGGGAACAGGGCAATTGATTTCTGTAAGGCAGATGCAAAGGTCCAAGCCACGTGGGACCTGGAGAGACAGTGCAACCGTCAATCAAGTCCAGGCATGGTGTTTGGCCTGGATCCTTTTCTAAGAAGGCGGCTATCAGACGGCTCGGTGCCCCTTGGTGGATTCTGAAAACCCAAGTGCTGAAAAATTCTCCTCCTTGTCACTTAACTGAGCCACAAATTCAGCTCCAGGAGCACAGGCCTTTTCCAGAATTGTCTGTATGGTCATGTCAGGTCAGCCTAAAATCCCAGGGTTAGGCGATATATGTAGGAAATGTAGAGATGGGAGACGGGACCCATGACCATATTTACTGAGCATCTACTATGTGCAAGGCGGCCTGTGGGCACGATTCCATCTAATTCTCACAATAATGAGGCAAGGTGGATGTGATCACCTTCCCTTGTAGTGTGGGCTGACAGGTCTGAGCAGCAGGCCCAAGCTGCGGAGCCAGGGAGGGGCAGAGCCTGAGCCCAAGAAAGGTGTGTTCCACAGGGCCTACCTCCCACACCCCTGCACAGCCTCTGAACAGGAAGAGGTAATGCAAGGAGGGCCAGCCCCGGGTGACGCTGAGTCAGGTGGGCGCTGGTAGCAGCGCCTGCTTTTATTGACACATTTGTTGTCGCCTGAATAGAGGCTGTGTGTGGGTAAGGAACTGTTATGAGTCAAACTGTATCCCTCCAGAAACATATGTTGGAGTGCCCCCCCATCTCAAAAGATGACCTAAGGAAATAGGGTCTTCGTAGAGGTAATAAAACCAAATGCGGTCGCTAGGGTGGGCCCTGAGTCAATATGACTGGTGTTCTTACCAAAGGGGGAAATTTGGTGACAGAGGCTGCCGTGCAGAGGGAACGTTGTGAAGAGACACCCAGGGTGGTCAGGGGAAGGCAGGGACCTGAGCGCCGCAGCTGCTAGCCAGGGAGCACCAAAAATCGTGCTGCCCCCACTAGGATCTGGAGAGAGGCTAGAAAAGACCCTCCCTCACTCCATGAGAAGGAGGACTTCCGGCTCGCAGAACTGGTAGCCAATAGATTGCTGGTATTTTAAGTCACCCAGTTGGTGGCCCTCTGTCATGGCAGCCCTAGCAAACTAACACAGAACCTTTGGTTGTGGTCTCAGTTTCCCCTCTGTGTGCCTGTCAGGATAGGCCCCCTCCTCACCAGAACCAAAGCCCTGCAGCTGACAGTTCAGCCTCTGTCCCTGGGCTTCAGTGCTCCACTGTCAGTCTCTTCTGCCCTTTGTCCTGAAGAGCAGTGAGACAAATACTGCTCTCATCTTATCACAGAGCCAGCACTGTCCTGTTGCCCAAGGGATGGGCAAACATGCCCTATAGACTAGCAGCTAGCTGGGAAGGCAGGAGAGGAAAATCTCGGAGAAAGACGCACGCTCACTCCCAACCCTGTCCCACCCTTGGGATTATTGAAAAATTCCTTACATTTGTGATTTTAATTAATTAATCAATTGTCTATTAATATTTAAGCACCTGTATTGACTACTTTTCCAAGTGGTAATGGTCCTGGCAACTACTGCTGTGTTCTAATGTTCAGTAGCAGAATAGCGTCATTGCAAACCTCAGCAGATTCATCATTGAAATTCGTGTACCAACTGTCATTTAGGCATCTAGACAAAATCAGAGTGATTATTGCCCTCCCCCTTGGGCTCATCTGCAGACTGTGAGGTGTCCTGGTTTTGTGTAATATTATTTCCAATAACTTCAACTTTCTTAGGGGAAGAGGTGGAGATTAATGAGCCCCATGAAACACTAATTTCCATATATTAGAGATGATGAAATATGTTAACAGCTTAAACAAAGCTAATCTATAAGACTAAGAATATAGGCTCGGCGCCTGCGGCTCAACAGGTTAAGGCGCCAGCCACGTACACCTGAGCTGGCAGGTTCGAATCCAGCCCGGGCACGCCAAACAACAATGACGGCTGCAACCAAAAAATGTCCCGGCGTTGTGGCGGGCGCCTGTAGTCCCAGCTACTTGGGAGGAGGAGGCAAGAGACTCACTTGAGCCCAGGAATTGGAGGTTGCTGGGTAACAGCTTGAGGCTCTGTCTAAAAAAAAAAAAAAAAAAAAAAAGACTAAGAATATAGAAGACAATTTTAAAGGCAGAGACTCCATATTGAGTTTTTGGTAGTTGATTGGAATTCCAAGGCTTCCCAGGACTGTAGGGGGAGGGCCTGGGGACTGTAAGCTAATGGGAAACCAGGCTTCTCGTCATGGACAAAATGTTTGTGTCCCTCCCAGATCCCCATGATGAAATCCTAACTTTCCACGTGATGCTATTAGGAGGTGGGGCCTTCAGGAGGTCATTAGGTCATCAGGGTGCAGCCCCACGATGCAATTAGTGCCTTTTTATTAGAGATACCCCAGAGAGTTCTCAAGCCCTCTTTCTACCGTGTGAGGCTAAAATGATTTTCTGGAATTGTGAGAAATAAATTTCTATTGTTCATAAGCCACCCAATCTATGGTACTTTGTTATAGCAGCCCAGACTAAGACACCTCCAGCACCAAAAATATTGGGAGAGGCACCAGCTCAAATCTCAGAGCTGTGTGACCCTGAGCCAGTGACTCAGACATGCCAAGGCCCCAATTCCTCCTCTGCCTCACTCTCTGGAGAGCTACAAGACTAAATTGAGATGCATTCAAGAGCTTTGCCAACTGTAAAGTGTTCCACAAATGTTAGGAAGTGCAAGGCCCAGGGGATTTGAACAGATTGAGCAGTGGAAGTCTTCTGAGGCAAATAAACAGTAAGCACAGCTGACTTGTGTGTTGAGCTTTTCCTCCTGTAGCTTCCTCATGTACTTGAAAAGAGGAAATCTACAGGTCTCTGGATGTGACTTGGCAGCCAACCCCTGCCTACACTGCAGGTAAAAGAGCCTTCAGATGCTTTGTTCCCAAGCCGAGTGGCATTGCTGCCCCTAATGCTTGTTGAGCGGTCAATGCCGCCCTCCCCTTCAATAGAATGATGTCTATTTAGAGGCTGAGGCGGCAGAGGCACGCCCAGCAGCCATCCCCAGCAAAGGAGTGAGGGAGTTGGTGCTGATGTGTTCAGCCACAGAAGAATTGTTCCGGAAGGGAGGAAATGTGCTTGGCAGCAAGTAAGGCCTCCCAGCCCTCTCTGCTCTGCAGCCTTTGTGGAGTGGGCTGGGGAAGCCTATCCCCCTGTGGGTCCCATGGCTCTCAGTGGCCTTTTGGCATCTTGATGGACTGGGCTGATGATGCAGCACAAGTGTCTCTGTAAGGGCCCCTTCCCTCCTGAAACCTGAACATAGCTTCAGCTAAATGGTTCCTGACAGCCCTGGTGGGAGAGGGGGAGAATAAGCTCCTCTGCCACCTGCACCTACGGCCTCCCTGCCTCCCATACCCACCCGCATCAGCTGTGAATCAGCCCCTCAGTGATGTCCCTTGAGTGCCCTGCTCCACGGGCTTCGCAGCTGCCTGCCCATGCAGTCTGTAGTAGGTCTGTTGTTGACCTTGTGAAGTGGACAGACTCCCTCGGCTTGCTGGTCTCCTCCAGTTGGTCTGTTCCTTTGTGTGAATAGCTGAACTTGGACTTCTTGCCAGTACAGTGAAACCGCTTGTTTTCTTCCCTTTTGCTAGTTCTGTTTATCCTTGATTTTGTGCTTTTTGAGCTGTATGTTTACTCTTATAGCTGAATTAATCTAACATGGTACTGTTTCTAGTTCAGCAAGTTATTTTTTGACATTTAGATAATAACATGATAACCTTATTAATGGTAATCTTGGCAATGATACATGCTTTAGGGATTGACAGCTATTAGGCAATTGATACCTCTGATTATTGGTTTTGGGGTGGTGGGGTACAGGTGGAACAGAGCAGGTGTAGTGTTAACAAAAGCTGGTTTGGGGTTGATGGCCCTCCCTGCACAGTGTGTGTGATGGTAAAGCCAACATCTTATCACCCATGCAGAGATGAAGAAGCCAACTGCTAAGACACTACTGGATGCCCTCCCCCAATTCAATTTTTAAAATCGAATATGTGAACATATTACTGCTTCACATAACAGAATTCTAAACAAAATGTTTTCCTTTAGTCTCTGTTGGCTATTTCTGGGCTGCTGTGCATGGTCAAGTGACATGACATACTCCAGAGGCAGAGAAACATCATGTACAAGTAAGTGAAAATTGTCCACTGCCAGGATGAACCAGTGTGAACAGCCCCCAGTTAAAATCAAATTGTGTGTGTGGCTGCATGACATTTGCACAGTTTAATTAGGTAGGAAAGAGAGAAACTGGGACAGTCTCTTCATCTCCAAACCAGCTCTGAAGATGTCCTGCCCCAGCCCCAACATCTGCTAATCTGGGTCTTGACATGAAAGGGGCAAGGAAGGGATTGTGTGGGTGGAGGCTGACAGCTCTGCAGAAACAGGGGGTCCAGCCAAGAGAGTTCCAGAGGGCCTGGGGTGGCGGCTGCAGCCAAGCAGCTCCTGTATGTCCTGGAGGCCCAGCCTGTGAGCAGGATGTGCCTGAGGGACAAGGTGGAGGGGGAGTACAAGGCAGAGCCAGGCCAGACTCATTGTCCTCCTGCTCACCTCTTCCATCCAGGGGCACTGACTGTGAGCTAGCTGGGCCGGAGTTCAAGGTCTGGCTTTGACCCTTACTACGCCTGACCCTTATTGACCCTGGACAAGCTCCTAGCTCTTCTTAGCCTGTGTTTTCTCACATGCACTATGACAAAACTAGTACCTTCCTGGCAGGGGTGTTATGATTAAAAAGTGCTTGCAACATTATTAGTATTAAGTGTCAACTCCTATTGTGATTATTAAACTAGGATTCTAGAGCTCATCCTTGACTTTCTTATCTCTCAATCCTCATTTTTATTTTATTTTTTAAGACAGTCTCACTTTGTCACCCTTGGTAGAGTGCTATGGCATCATAACTCACAGCAACCTCAAATTCTTGGGCTCAATTGATCCTCCTGCCTCAGCCTCCCAAGTAGCTGGGACCACAGGCTCCTGCCACAACACCTGGCTATTTTTTTTAGAGACAAGGTCTCGCTCTTGTTCAAGCTGGTCTCTAACTCCTGAGCTCAGGCAATCCACTCACCTCAGTCTCCCAAAGTGCTGGGATTATAGACATGAGCCATTGCATCCAGCATTCAACCCTCATTGTTAGTTAATTGCCAAGTCCTCAAACTTGTACCTTTCACCCATCTCTTTCCTCTCTCTGCACTCCCACCACCTCTGCCTTCCTTTAGGCCACGGGCTTAGCTTGGGTGGGTGGGACAGCAAGAGGTCTGTTTGCAGGAAATAGGTGAGGGCACTTACAGGCAGTAAATGGGCAGTGTGGGCTGGGAAGGACTGAGCAGGGAGGAAGTTAGGCCGGGGATGCCTGGGTGAATAGAGAAGAGGGGACAGGAACAAGGCACTGAGGGGATGGGATGGGCCCACAGAGCCCAGGAACTGCCTGAGTGCCGGGGAGAAAGGAAGAGGAAAGACCCAAAGCAGATTCTGGAACTGGTCACCATGGTCAGACACAGGAAAGCCAGAGGAGCAGGCTAGGAGGAAGATAGTGAACTCATGATTTGCCGTGGGATTCAAACCAGGAAATGTGTGTGAAAGTGCTTTGACATCTACAAATTGCTACACAAATGCAAGTTATTATTTTTCGACATTTAGATAATAACATGATAATCTTGTTAATGATAATCTTGGCAACGATACATGCTTTAGGGATTGATAGTTATTAGGCACATTCTGTTAGGAACTGAGCAGAATAATTCATCTGTCCAAAGCAGCAAATGTATAATCCAGAAATAGAATGCAGGTTTCTCATCCAACCCTAAAACACGTTTGTTCATCCCTCTGAGCCTATACATGAGAAATGCTCACTGCACGTGCTCACTCTCACTCCCTGTTGTGGCTGAGAGGGTGGGCTCTGACTTTGAATCCTGGCTTCGTCTAGTAGTAGCTGGGTGACCTTAGACAGGTTGCTTCAACTCTCTGTGTCTCAAGTTCCCCATTACAAAGCAGGTATGATGGTAATCCCTATTGCAAAGGATTGTGGTAGGAACTGAGTGACTAATATTAATACATATGAAGCACTTTTAAAATAATGCAAGCCTCATAAAAGTCTCTGGGAGCCTCCCGATCGCCCTCCCTGTCCTGCTGTGGCCCTTCTGCAGTTTATGCTTGACACAACAGTCAGAAGGATTCTTTGGAACCCTACATAGCGCGTGCCATTCTCTGCTCAAAACCTCCAGTGTGTCCCTTCCCCGCAGGCCTTATTGTGCCTATAAGCCCCTGTCTAGTCTCCACTCCCTTGCCCCTCTGTCATCCTCTCCCGCCACATGCCAGCCCCCCACACAGGTCACCTCCCCATCTGCAAACACACAGTCTGTCCCCCAGCCTGGGAGGCACATCCCAGAGGTCCTTACTTCCCTCCATCTCTGCTTTGCCCAAATGTTCCCAGAGCGTGAGCCTCCTCCAGTCGCTGGGTGCTTTCCACCCTTCCCAGCACATGGTGCTCTCTAATGCATTATGTAAGTCACTTATTTACTGTTTATTGTGGATTATCTCTCTCCTGCCAATGAGAATGGAGAATGCTTCACAAGGGCAGGACTTTTTGGATTTGTTTTATTAACTGATGCATTTTAAGCACTCAGAACAGAGGCTGTATATAGTATTGGTTGAACAGAATGTATGTTCAGTTTTAATGGTCAAGGCAATCTCTAAGTTGTTCATCATCCTTTGGAGCTCAGAAAGCATCTCCCACAGACAACATCTTCCAGTGGCGGTCAGGCTACCTGTGCCGTGGCAGGTGTGCACAGACATGCTCGCGTCTCACTCACGCTAGTCCTGCTGTGCCCCAACCTGGTATGCCCTTTCTGTTCATCCTAGTGAAATCACGTCTCTCACTGTGAAGGGGGAGATTTTCCCAGCTATCAAAAGCTTAGCCTTCTAGTTCTGTCCAAGAGAAGGCATTTTTCTAAATTGACTAGAATGCTTTGTAAATCCTGAATAGTCTATGGAAATGCATCTTACTAGATTCAGATTCAGAGCACACTTTATGAATAATGACCTGTAAGATGACTCAAAACTTAAAAACGTGTAGACTTTTCATATACTGTTGTCTCTGCACCAATATGGATTGTTTGCTTATTTTACTAATGGTTGATTTAATCAGTGATAGTGAATAATTTAAAAATGCTTAATTTAGGCAAGTTGATCTATTTTGCTAGTCATTGCTTTTACCACCTTTGTGATGTGCTAAAAGCTTATCAGTTAAAGAAACGGACCATTAGGTAAGAACAGAAATGTTAAGAAAGTATAATATATTAGATTTCTGTATAACTTGAGAACTGTACAGGGACCCAACAGGATACTGGACCAAAAAGTGTCTGGGCAGTAATTTAATGATTTGGCCTCACTATAAGGCATTTGTCATATGTAATAAAATAATATGCCATTATCTTTTCCCTATGTGGTTATGTAAGGTTGTAGGCTATTTCCTCCTCCATGCTAAGGGTGTTCTGTGTTATCAGAAAGATGTAGGGTACAGTAAAAGGGACAAGTTCTCAAATGCAGCACAACTTAACACATAGATTGTGATTTTGTGATAATGGAATTTTACTGTTTGAATAGCTGCAAATGCCCGAAGCCATAATTCTGCAATAATTACCATATCTTTGAGAACTTTCTGCACCACCAGTGAGAAAACAGAATTTTAAATTACCAAACAAAATCATCTTGAAAACCTAGTTTCTCCTGAGCCAATTTACTTTTTTCTAAGCCTGCCTGCTGATAAAAGGTGGCACATATATTCTGGTATAACAATAATATGCTTGGCCTCCTCAAATTACTTGGTGTTCTGCAAAAAATAAAAATCTCTCAATTCCACATATCTAAACCTTTTTATCACATCTCAGAATCCACTCTATTAAAGTAAAACCTAGAAAACCAGGGCCTGTATACTGAATATGTAACTGGTTCACCAAGTTGTTCTCAATATTCCCTTTCTCTTTAAAATGAAGACACCCCAAAGAGGGGCCTCTTTGCACATTCAGGGCAAACCCTGTCACAATGAACTCATTTGGAATGGATTTCAGGAACCTTTTAACCCCCAAATTTCTATATTTTATTTTCAATATGAATCATTACTTGTCAGTCTTTTTTCTTTTATTCAGTCTGTAAAGGCCACTTAACCATCACCTACTGTTTTCATGGAACAACGTCTGAAACTAACCTCCTCAAATTTCTGATCTGCCGGTTTTGCACATCCTATATTCAAACTCATCGTGGTCCCTCTCACTGCCACGTACCATACATGCTGTCCTCTCTGCCGAGAAAATTCTTTCTCCACCCTGACTCCCTTTGTTTGACTAACTCCGGTTATCTTTCAGAATCCCGTTTGGATGTCATTTCTTCCAGGCGGCATTTCCTGTGCCCCAGTCAGAGCTGGTTGTTACTCTTCATCCGTCAGGCTCTGCCGCTCCACACTGTGCTTCCCAAGTTCACAGGACCTTCATGTTTATGGAAACCACCTGGTTACCTGTCTGTGTCTGCTGTAAACTAGTTCTGAAGATAGGGAGCACAGCCTGTTGTTCACTGCTATATCCCCAACGTCTAGCACATTGCCTGCTCATAATGACTGCTTAATAAATAAAGAATGAACATGAGTAATTGAACAATAGGTAAACGTTAAAATATTTTTATAACCACCTTATAATAGGATCGAGTTCCAAGTAAAATACTTATGAGAATAACATCTAATGAAGTATTTTTAATTTGCGATAATTACAAAGTCAATCAGAATATAGCCTTTCTTAATTTAAGCCAGGTTTGTTCTATTCGTTTAATGGAGTTGGCTAAATAGAAGCTCAAATAAGTGCTTGTTAATTATACTAATTAACAAATGGTTACATTAAAATACACGAGCTAGGTAAAACCTAGTTAAAAGTCTGAATGCACTATGTGCATGTAGTAAGCACCTAGTAAGCAAGGCAGTTTCTCAAAGGGATCATTTTTGTTGCTTCACTTTTTTGTGGGGTTTCTCTGAGTATTCAAGATACATGATGAAGCACCTTTTGCAGAAGGGGTAGGGGAGGGAGGAAGGCTATTAACTCTGAAGGGTTTTTCCTTCACGTTTAGCAACATACAACTAATACATTTCATAGCCAGTATCAAAGAGGACATATTGCATCCTACCACCCCCTAAGAATCCACTGGCAAATTTCCCACACATATGAAGAAAGCCTTAAGATTTCATCCTTATCTTTCACTCTATTTTATCTCATAAAGAAGTTTGTTTGCCAGTATGTCATCAGTAGCATTTATTTCCATAATCCTAGAGTTGACATTTCAGCTCAAAAGTTACTTCCTTAAAATAAAACTTCTCTGAATTCCCTGACCAGGTCAAATCCTAATGTTCTTTCCCAGAACCATTAGACTTCTACATTTTTTTTTGACAACTGATTAATCTATCAAATTCCTCCAGAACTCTAGACCTCAAGCTCTTCAAGGACAGGACCTATGTCTTGTTTTTGCTCCCCTCTGTATTCCTAGGGCCTGATGCAGAGCCTTACAAATGATGCTCCTTACATCAAAGTGGAACCTAATGGCTATCCAGTGAGAATGAATTGGAAATTAACCAATCTTTTTCAAGAATTTAAGTCTGGGATTAACTTAGGTATCTAGAGAACTTCAAGCCATGACCTGGATTTACTTAACCACTGTGGTAACCAACAGGCACTTGCAGAAGCAAAAAAATAAGTTCTTGCATTATTCATACAAATGTCAAGTATTAATGACCAGCACATAGTCAACGATAATCAGGCACACAAGTAAATACTATGAGTATGAACCAACAGAGACAACAAATAACAAAAAATAACATCTAAACTAACATATATATATTTCTTTTTTAAAGAGACAGTCTCACTTTGTTGCCCTCGGTAGAGTATCATGGCATCACAGCTCATAGCAACCTCCAACTCCTGGGCTTAGGCGATTCTCTTGCCTCAGCCTCCCAAGTAGCTGGGACCACAGGTGCCGCCACAACACCCGGCTATTTTTTTGTTACAGTTTGGCCAGGGCCAGGTTCAAACCCGCCACCCTTAGTATAGGGGGCCAGCGCCCTACTCATTGAATCACAAGCGCGGCCCTAAACTAACATATATTTTATCTGATCCATCGAGGTCTCTGAACTGATCAATTCTCATACAACTTCACAATGCCCAACCTGCTTTGAGCCACTGACAGCTCTCATCTGGATAACAATAGCCTTCTAACTATCTTACCTGCTTCATCTTATCTCCCTGTATCACTTCCTCTCCCAAAGCCAGAGGGATCTTTTAATTTTTTTAGAGGCAAGTTTAAGCTCTATAGCCCATGCTGGAATACAGAGGCACAACCACACCAAACTGTAACCTCAAACTTCTGCCTCAGCCTCCCAAACAGCTAAGACTACAGGTACATGTCACCAAATCTGGCTAATTTAAACAATTTTGGTTTTTGTAGAGATAAGTCTTGCATGTTGCCTTGGCTGGTCTTGAACTTCTGACCTCAAGCACTCTTCCTGCCTCAGTCTCCCAAAGTGCTAGGATTATTGGTGTGAGCCACTGTGTCCAACCCAGAGTGATCTTTTAGAATCTAGTCACATATCATTTTATACCCTAAACCAGTGTTTTTTATCAACCTTTTTTATCTCCTGGCACACGTGAACCTATAGTTAAACTTCCATGGCACACTTAAATTATGTTGATTAACAAAAAAGAGTAAAAAAGAATATACTTACTGTGCTTTTATCTTTTGAAGATAATGATCTTCAAAAATTTTTGCAGCTTGCATAGGATCCTCCCACAGCATACCAGTTGAAAATCACTGCCTTAAACTTCTGTCACCTTTATTTCTCAGAATAGAAGCCAAAATCTCTAATGGTCTTTAAGAATCTATGTCATCTGGGACCAGGCCCTGCTCTTGGAGCCATGACCTACTCTCCTGCTACTCTGCCCTTTGTTCACCTCACTCTAGCCACCTCAGTCTCCCTGTCATTCTTTCCTCAACATGCCACATTTCTTCCCACTTCAGAGTCTTTTCACTGACAATTCCTTCTATCTCTTAACCCAGTTTGCATGATGAAAAACTAGTTTCAGGTTGTCTGGGGGCAGGACCAGGCATTAGTTTATTTTTTAAATGTTCTATATGTCTTTAAAATAATCAAGATTATTTTATCCTTGAGTTGGTAACTATTGAGACTGAGTGATGGGAGACCATTACACTATCCTCTTAAACAAGTAGAAAACAAAATAAAAGCATCCATGGTGATCCTAATGTGCAGCACGGTTAGGAGCCACTGGTGTATAATTCCCAAACTAGATCATTTTGCCCATAAATAATTGAGACATTTCTATTTGAAAGGTTGTTTTAATGAATTAAAAAGATACACAGAAGATGAAAAACATCAAATTTACTTTCTGAAATGGAAGGAAAAAAAAGAATGTGTTTGAATTCACTTTGTAATATACATTAATAAACAACTGTTCCAGGCCTACTTGTTTCAACTTAGGTTCCAACATTGTGGCCTCTGAAAGAAGGAAAAGATTTCCGGCCCTTGGTTCGCAGAACCTGAAACTTGGAAGAGAACAGTGAAACATATACCCCAAACTCAATCCTCTTGGGTCACTGCAGAGGCTTGTTAACAGTGAAGCAGAAGTCTCTAATGGTCATTTGCAGGGTGAGGTCTTGCTACAACTTCCACTAATGCTAAACCTGTTTCCACGTAAAGTGCAGAGGAGTGAAATTCTCTTCACTTTCAAATGAACTAATATCTAAACTTGAAATTACCAAAGGAGACACCTTTCTCTTTTAAAAAATAAACCACTCAAATCTCAAATGAAATTATTGGTTTGAAAGATATTTGTGAATGACCTAACAAGGAAAAATTAAACCATCACTCCTCGCCTTATTACCATAGTAATGCAACTCTATAAAAACGTTAACTTAAGTCTTTGAGGAATCTAACTACATGAGTTCTATCAAAAATAACTATTGAGATGATTAGATTTGATCTGAGCTCCCCTCAGAAAACTGGGGGACCTGCAAAGATTGGCTTTTTGGTGGACTATTCCCACACGTGCTTCCCAGATGGCTGCTGATGGCACCAAGCTGCTGTATCACTGTGTTCAGGTCTTCGTGCAGTCGAACTATTGCACTTTTGACCTCCCCTAGAAGAACCATAATGGAATTGTTTGCTTCAGGTTCCCTGGGAAGGCCTTTGGTTATTGGAAAACTAGAACAGGATAGAGAGGTGAAGTGGTCTACATTTTGGGTGGAAAACTCTACCCAATTATTGCTAGATACATGACTTGTCTTTTTAGCAGAATCAGAGCTATCTGGAAGAATTTCCAGTTGGTTGAGGTTGTCATTTTCCTCTTCATCAGAAGAAATTGGGCCCCTAGGAGCAAAGGGGTGATGAACCTTGGTTGTCTTATCTCCATCTTTAAAGGGAGCAAAAGAGAACTGTTGATGGGGCAAAGTCCAGAAGGAAGGTCTGGCCAGAATTGGGGGTAAGAGATGAACTGACTTCTCTGGTGAGGATGAATCTGGAGATGACATGGATAAAGTAGAAAAGGAGGATGGTTCCTCAGAGGTAGTTGAAACTAAAATGTATAAATGAGAAAGATTTATGCAATATACAAATGAGAGTAATAGCTAAAATAATTTTATAATGTAAAAGCTTATCTGGAAGGTCTCAACATAAATAAATTACTTAGAATTTTAAATGTTAAATATTCACAATAAGCCTAAAAAAAATCCAAAGCAGGAAACTGAAAAAATCTACAGAGGTATTATATATCAATACCATGGAAATGAAACTAAAATAGATTTATCAATATTCATCTTGACTCCCAAACCCTGCCCAACATATTTTTACTCTAAACTTAATTAGAGAAAGCAGTAAAGTATTAAACCCCTTTCTACTGACTGCCAGCATTTTAAGTTGGTAAAGTAGAAAGTCTGAGAAAACTGTAACTGTAATTCCTTCATCTTTCTGCCCCCCCTGCAGTGATTATTCAGCGATTATTATGGCAAATGAACTACCAAATATAAGATTGTAAGTGCCCAAAAGTTAGTAAAATTAGTCTTTTTCTCTCTGTGGTCAAATATAATCAAGACTAAAGTCCAATCTATCTGAGATAATTTTCTCTAAGAAACCGTAAATAAAAGAAAAAGCATTCTAAACCTATTTTCCATAAAATTAAAGATTTGAGAAAATTTTTACTTCGTTTTAGGAAAAATCATAGCAAGCCTCTTCTCTTATACTTCATTCTAAATCATCACTTCCCAGACTGTTCTGAGGAACACTGTGTTCCTTAAGATGTTGGAAGATGTTTTGTGGAACAGGGTTTCGGAGTAAAATAAGACCAGGCATCTGCATACTGCAACTCCCAATAGGTGATTAATAACGTCCATTAAAACACTTAAATTTCTGAGAAATTTATAGTAATTTAACTTTTTCAAATGTTTTCCAAACTTTCTTTTTTTCCCTAAGAAATAGGGTCGCCTAGGCTGGGCAGGCTGGAGTGTAGTGGCATGATTATAGTTCATGCAGCCTTGAATTCCTGGGCTTAAGCTATCCTCCTGCTTCAGCCTGTGTACCCAGCTAACTTTTAAATTTGTAGAGACAGGGTCTTGCTATGTTGCTCAGGCTGGTCTTGAATTCCTGGTGCAAGTGATCCTCTTGCCTCAGACTCCTAAAGTGCTAGGATAATAGGTATGAGCCACTATGCCTGGCCTCCCAACTTTCTTAAACATAAAACTTTTTTGCTTTAGGATATTTATACTCACTTGTGACATGTGGTACAAATTGGTGAAGTCCAGATCTAAAGTCTTTGCAATTAACTCTGAACTTGCTACTTCAGAGAAACCAAACTTATTCATTGTAACTCACAGAACAGGGAATTTGATGCTTATCACTTAGTACATGTGACTTTCTACATTATTTTGTTTTACTTTACATATTCATGTCCTTTCTAAACTAAATCGAGCCTCCCATAAAAACTATGGCCAGGGCAGGCAGCTTCTATTTTCTGCCCCCAAATACTGCACAGCCTATCTCCAGTTCTCAGGAAAAATTCCAATCATAAAACTTCTGGGGAATGAAATGAATATTCTCAGCTGATGCAGCAGCAGGACATGAAAAACAAAGCAGGAACTTCATCAGCACATGGTCAAGGCAAGCCAAGAATTCTCAGACTCTAGGTCAGGCTAATCCAGACATTCTCTGCTTTGGTTAAAAAGATGTATGATGATAGTGGGTATGTCAGTGAAGAGAGTCTCCAGAGTTTGTGTCCCGAATCACACTGCAGGCCTCTGAACTGGGCATGCAGTGTGTCTGGATCACCATTGTCACGTGACATGTCCCCTCACCATCCTCTGTGTTGGCTCTCCTGTTTTTTGTGTCCCACGTCGTTCTCTTCCTGGGTTTACTCTCAGTTTGGTGTGCATCTTCTCCAGTAGCTCAATGAAAAAGGATGTATGAGAGTTAAACCTTTTGAGATCCTGCATCCCTGAAAAGTGCGTGTCTGCTGAGGAATTGGAGCCATTCTAATTGTTACGCGTTACATAGAGCCTACTTATCTCTGGAGTATTACAGAATTTCCTATTTATCCCTTGGTGTTCTGAAGCTTCTCAGAGACATGCCCTGAAATGGGACTATTTCCATTCATTAAAGTCCAGTGAAAGTGATACTTCCAATCAGGCAACTTATTTCCTTTGGCTTCAGAAAAATCTTCTTAAATGATTTAATTATTTTTCCTTCGTTTTCTCTATTATCTCTTTCTGGACCTCCTCTTGTTCAGATGTTAGAGCTCTAGGACTAGTCCTCTAATTTTCCTATTCTTCTTTCCAGTTCTCCCTACTTCTCTTTTTGCTCTACTTCCTTGGAGATTTTGTCAACTTTAGCTTCCAATTCTACCACTGAGCTTTTCATTTCTGCTATTATATTTTTAATTTCCAAGAGGTATTTTCTCAGAAATTCTTTTTTGTAACACCCTGTTTTAGTTTCATGGATATATTGTATTTTCTTATTTTTTTGAGGATATTAAAGATAAGCTTTAAAAAAGGTTTTAAAAAATCAGTACAACAAAGAGACCCTCATGTTTCTTGCAGCACTATTCACAATAGCTGAGATAGGGAGTCGGCCTAGGTTTCCACTATCTCTTTCCCTTTCCCTGAAAGTTTACTGAAACTCACAATTAAATCAGAGACAGGTTTATTTACTGTGTGCATGGGGAGAATCACAGAGTGATTATTCAATATCCCAGTGGGATCCAGATATTTTTATGCATGTTTTTTAGAGGGGAGAGGGAGATGAGCAGCACAGGTGATTCTGCTTAGGGGTGATAAGCAATTACTAGACAGGATGAATGGATGGGGGAAACAGATTGACCTGTAAATTAACCTAAGGGACAGGTTATGTTTTAAATAATTTGGGCCAGGTCTGGTTGCATTCTTGATTTTCTTTCCTGGAAATATATTGAGATAACAGGGAGGGGAAGGGAAGTCCAATGTGCTTGTTGATTAGTCTGGTTTATGCCTCTTCCAATGGTCTGTTAATCTCTAGAACCTTTAGTTTAAAATATTCTTCTTACCGGCTCGGCGCCTGTAGCTCAACGGGCTAAGGCGCCAGCCACGTACACTAGAGCTGGCGGGTTCGAATCCAGCCCGGGCCCGCCAAACAACAATGACAGCTGCAACCAAAAGATGGCCAGGTGTTGTGGCAGGCGCCTGTAGTCCCAGCTACTTGGGAGGTGGAGGCAAGAGACTCGCTTGAGCTCAGGAATTGTAGGTTGCTGTGAGCTGTGATGCCACAGCACTCTATCCAGGGTGACAGCTTGAGGCTCTGTCTCAAAAAAAAAAAAAA
>CAUYRH010175145.1:0-59497 GCA_963574655.1 Perodicticus potto | reverse complement strand
GACCCTTGAATACAGTTCTTCATGTGGTGACCCCCAACCATAAAATTATTTTCGTTGCTACTTCATAACTGTAATTTTGCTACTGTTATGAATCGTAATGTAAATATCTGATATGCAGGATGTATTTTCATTGTTACAAAGGTGTCGCGACCCACAGATTGAGAACAACTGCCTTAGAGGGTCTCAGAAAATTCATATGCTGGCTGAAAATGGATGAAATGCTATACTAGCCAGTGAATTTTACTAACAATTTAAATCAGTATCAGGGTTCTCGAGGATTAGATATTAAAGTGCGTTCTAAGGTTGCAATTGCTATTTGAGTAAAATGTTCTAATTTTTCTACTTTTACAACTTTTTTTTTATCAAAGTTTAACTCTTTTATTTTTGTTCTTGTGTTTACCCTATTTTTATTTGTCTGAGTCAGAACTCATTGAAATGGATCCTGGGTTCTGAATCAGAGATTAAATTATGACTCATTCCTTATGTTGAACTTAACTTTTCCTGCATATCATTTGGTATTTTTATGTAACTAAACCTAGTGTGATTATGAGGACTTTTGTTGTGAAAAATGATTATGAATTTAACTCAAAACCTACTTGTGGTCTACTAGTCACTCTGCTGGGAAAAATATTTTACTAGAAAGATTCATTAGGTCTGACTAAGCTTGTATATCTCAATCCATGAGGGGTTTTAAATTAGGGAGATTCATAAATGTATTTGAAGACAGGATTATATAACACAAATATTTTAACGAAAGGATAAGATTATAATATATAACTATACACTGTAATGTATTCGTTCCTTAAAACAAATGAGTAGTCAAAGTATGTTAGTTTCTGTAAATTAATTCTTACTATATAAAATTCTTAAGTATTCTGAAGTGAAAGATTCTCTACTCTATTCTAATATTTTCTCTTTGACAGAAATCAGTCTATTTCTCTCCAGGAAGAGTGGTTGTTGACCTCATCACACATCACTGGTTTTCCCTTATTAGTCTACAATCACCATACAACATTGGAAAATTTCCCTGACCTTCCAGCTTTCTGAATCCCTGGTGTCTTTATTTTAAATGTACTCTTTACATTATCATTTGACCTTTAGGATAGGCTAACTGTTGTATAGGTAAGCTCTCATTAGGATCATTCACTGTTTTGCAAAATGCTAAAGTTTTTCAGTAAGAACTTTCTTACACTTATCAAAGTGGAAGCGATAAAAGAGATAGTGTGGTAACTTTCCAGAACCGTTATTTTAATATTATTATGAACACATGCACAAACACATACAGACATATATTCTGTTTCATAGAATCCTAAAACTTTCTAAACTGGAAAAGTCTTCAGAAATAAATTCTCCAACTTCCTAACTTTCCTCATAGTGAAAGTGAAACCTAAAATGTTAAATCAATTTGATTGTTAATAATAGATACCAAATCTTTCCCCCAAATGCTTTGTTAATATTGTTGATAGGAGGATGTAAAAGACATACTTTTTTTTTTTGAGACAGAGCCTCAAGCTGTCACTCTGGATAGAGTGCTGTGGCATCACAGCTCACAGCAACCTCCAATTCCTGGGCTCAAGTGAGTCTCTTGCCTCCGCCTCCCAAGTAGCTGAGACTACAGGCGCCCGCCACAATGCCCAGCGATTTTTTGGTTGCAGCCATCATTGTTGTCTGGCGGGCCTGGGCTGGATTCGAACCCACCAGCTCAGGTGTAGGTGGCTGGCGCCTTAGCCCGCTGAGCCACAGGCGCCGAGCCTAAAAGACATACTTTTATTAATCTGATTTAACTTAGAGGAAATAGAAGAAAGAAACGAAAACTGAATGATGTGAAGGATGTTGGAATAGGAGTCTCATAAAATGAACAAACTGTTCGGTCATCAAGACCCATATCCCGGGCGGCGCCTGTGGCTCAAGGAGTAGGACGCCTGCCCTACATACCGGAGGTGGTGGGTTCAAACCTGGCCCTGGCCAAAAAATTTCTGCCTTACTTCACCCCCCCCCAAAACTCCATTTATGCATTGCAGAATTACAGGAAAAATTTGGCCTATGAACTTATAATGTGGTTTTCAAACAATTGTTCTCTTGGAAGATAGATGAAGTAAGGCTCATAATGCAAGTTTGTATACTTAGAATCCCTGCTTTCTCCTTGCCAATCAGAGATTTGTGTGAATCCAGGGTCTTCATTCTGTTTCCCAAGCTTTAGGGTAGAACAAGACCAGTCCTGTGTCTACAGTCTGACTCCTACCTTGCCTTTCTGGATCCATTGCTCCGAAGTAGGACATAAATCAGGCTTCTCATAATCTACTGCAATCTGAACAAACTTATGAACAAACTATATGAGCTGTCACTTCAGGGGAAGCTTTGTCATGAAAACTGATTAGCTAAAAGGGCATTTCTGCCATCTGGTTGGCAGATGAAATGCAGAGATCAATACTTATCCTTCAGCTTCAGTGATCTGAAAGAAGAGTGGGTGGATGAGAGGAGAAGAGAAAGGACTATTTACTTTATCAAGATGGTTATAGAAATCAATATTTGCTGCACAGAGATACCGCCCAAGTAGTGTGGCGTGGGTTGTAAATATCGTGGCAATAGGAAGCTTCCGAGCTCGAGAAAGGATCAGTCCAGTGCCAGCCTGCCATTCATGGAATTGGGCGATGACATGTTTACCATCAGCATGATCCGTCACCTACATCAGAAAAAAGCACACAGAAAATTGTTGATGTAGATTGACAAAGATCATGCCTACATGGTGTCCATAACTTTTATTGCAATTTAAAGGGGTATAAGTATCACATATTTAACCAGGGGAAGTGTTTCTATAGGATTCACTAGTGTGTTCACAAAGCCTATACATCTTTATGTCAATCCACCCAGTAATGGATCAGATTTATTTCTGTATCCACAGAAAAGTAAATACTAGTTTTAATAACAAATTAAACTAACATTAATGAGATTCTAATATTAATAAATGGAAAAAATGCAAAGTAAGCAACTGATAAATATTCATTAAGTAGATAAGTGAATAATAGCAAAAAATAATATTTTTGAAGATTCCATTGAACAGTGGACTCAATTATGACTACCTACTACAAGCTTCTTTTTAAATAAGTAATGGATGACTACCTCTTAAGTCCATCTGTGAAGCCAAAAGAATGTTTTAAGGATATAAAACTAGGGAAAATTTGGCTAATAACTTGTTTAGTATCAATCAAACAATAACTTAGTAGCACACTGACACACAAGTGGGACTGGGGTCTCTTCTCCTTAACATTAGCTTGTTTCATTCTCACAAAAAGTTAAGGTTCACACTTCATTCCCCTTACAAGCTGTTCATCTCCTTAATGAAGAGAATAACCAAACACTTGAACTCAAGAAGGCTGGGAAGAGAATTGGGAAGTTTGCAGAGTTAATTGAAGGCTGTGGCTATCACACTTAGTGTGTGGACATTGGAGTCAGCTGAAAAGCTTGTTCAACACTGATATCTAGGTTCTATTCCCATATAATCTAATACAATATTCTAAGCTGAGGGTAACAATTTGCATGTCTTATACGTTTGTGGGTTATTCTACTAATACCAGTCTAAGGAAATTCTCTTTGAGAAACATTGACTTAGGCTAAGTTCTTTGAACTTCAAAGTACCTGATTTTCAGCACATTCCTCATAATCATCCAGCAGCAGCACTCATAGCTGTTAACAGCCTCACAGAGGTGACAGCGGAAACAGGGCTTGTGAATTAATCTTGGATTATTTTTCAATGTCTCTACTTGCCATATGAACTAAAGAATACCTCCATTTGGGGGAATTGCTTTATCTTAGAGAGAACTGGGACTCTCACTTTTTTGCTTCCCTTCCCTCTATTTTCCCGTGACAGAATGGATGACACACACACAGACACACAGGCACATCACTTAGGGGTTGACCTCAGCCTTGGGGCAGGGGCTCAGGGAGGCAGTTTGTAGAGGAAGAGTTGGTTCCACCAGCTGTTGCTAAAACAAGACTGTATCTGCCATTAGACCAGATTCCGGGCACTGAGTGTACTGAAGTGTGGTAACACTTTCACCCTTCTTGTCCTGTACTGTCACTACCTAAATAAAGCAAGAGGGCTGCCTGTCTGCCTTCTCTTTCACTTCAAGGCAGCTTTTTCTTTTTTTCAAATTTCAGATTAATGTGAGAATACAAATGTTTACGTTGCATGTTTTCATTTCTAAAGTAAAGTTCGAGTTGTGGTGGAGCTATTCATCCAGGGGACGTGCTGAATAGCCTTGCATTGTGCATCTTCAGTGAGATCCCACCAATGACCCTTCCTCCTCCTCCTCACTTCTCCTTCCCCCACCCCTTAGACTATACTTGTGCTTGTTCTTTCCTGTAGGCCTGCAGTTGTTTATATATTGCTGTCAAGAATGGGGGGAAAGTATCTAATGTACAAAAGGCAGCTTTTCATGGCGAGTGGAACGTGATTTCATCAGTAGGAGAGACTGGTTAAGGGAAACGCACCCCAACATATGCTTCTGTGATTTTCCTTAGACCACACCCGTACCATGCTAGGAATGCTCTTCCTTCACCATCTGGTTTTGGGGCTACATATAATCCTCTGGAGGTAGTGCAGGGATGCAAAGAAATCCGACTGCCTCGCTTTGAGGAGTTAAGAGAGCGCAGGCGTGGCTCATTTGTCAAGGACTGGTTTCTAATGCTCTTGCTTTTTCACATTTATGATATATTCCGCTAAAAGAACTCCTCAATAACTGCTGAGACCACTCCTGCCCTTAGCAAATAACAAACACATGTAAAACCCACTGGGGTTGCACAAGTACTTATGCATAAACAAAACAGGATATTTCAAGCATTTGCTACTCCTAAGATTTTAAAATTCATGTGCATAGTGTATGATGTTTACAATCTCTTTTTTTTTGCATATATTGAGTATCATCTATGCAGCAGGCTATATAATTGGGTGTTTTATATACATAGTTCCATTTAAATCTTACATGAGGTACATAGCAATAAGTATCATTATTGGTCTGTTCCAAAGGCTGGTTTTTAGTTTGAAGAATGTGGATCATGCCCTCAGATTCCTTTAAAATTTAAAATGTATTGGGACAAGAAATAATGGCATCATCTCAAAATTTGCTTAATCCCTAGAGCACGGGACCGTGGCTGGGCATGGAGCACAGTTGTGATTCTCCTCTGTTGTTTCACGATACAGTAAACCGTACCTCTTTTAAGAACCAGGCAGTTAAAGATCCAAATATCAGCATATCATTGGCTTCTCGGTCATGATAAGGAATGCCGACACTGCAGGCTTCCCACAGGTCACCCTTCCACCTGTCCAGGTTCCAAGCTGAATAGCCTATGTCAAAAAGCACCACATAAGGACTCCCTTCGATCAGCCATCTTCCAAAATGCACCTGTCATATAAAGAACACACAGCCATGTGCTAACATTAAGTGTTGCAGGAGAGGAAACTAAGTAAGCTTGCAGTATACAAACTTTATGTAGAATTCAAAGCCACATAGAAAAGAGAAGTGAAAACACATAATATCTGCTGTTTGAGTCTAAGGCTGGAACAGACACACAACCATTCATCTAGAACAGTGGTTCTCAACCTTCCTAATGCTGCAACCCTTTAATACAGTTCCTCATGTTGTGGTGAACCCCAATCACAAAATTATTTTTGTTGGTACTTCATAGTTGTAATTTTGCTACTGTTATGAATTGTAATGTAAATATCTGATATGCAGTATGGTCTTAGGCGACCCTGTGAAAGGGTCATTCAACCCCCAAAGAGGTTGCAACCCACAGGTTGAGAAACACTGATCTAGAATCTCCAAATTCTTGCTCTTTATTAAATGTGGCCATTTAAAAACAATGTGTGTAGATTATATGATCTCTCTTCTTCTGTAATCTCTGATCAGATTGTCCGTACATGCTTTCCTCATAGGAAAAGGCTGACAGGGACTCCTGAACTGGCAGTGGTCACACAGACAGAGCCCGTATCGGACCTGGGGATTTCTGCCTTGTTTTCATCGCTCCTTCCTAGTTCCACTGTTTCTACTTCTAAAATAAACAAGACTCAATCACATATACACATACACACACAAAACGCCCTTCTGTGACCTTGAGCTCATTGATACAGGGTTGAAATACGGTCTCTGAGTTTATGACAAAGTCCTGAAATGCTTTGTATCTTTAAAAACCTCAGTTGTGGCATATAATTTCTACAGTGCCACTTAATTTCTTTTATGCAATAGGAATTGCAATATTTCCTGCTAGAAAAAAAGCTGTTTCTATAGACAAACAGGTATGATTTATCTTACTACTCTTGTAGTATGAAATGACTTAAAATGTCTGTTACTGCCAGAATTCTTAAGTAAACATGTTGCCCAAAATACTTTATTTCCTTAATCTAGCAACTCAAAGTCTAATTCTATTATCTTCTTCAAATTAACATAGATTCCTAAATGTTTTATCTTGTGCAAATTTTAGTGCATGATGTTATCTCACATTTTTTCCGACTGTGGGTATATACTCATTTGCATATCCAAGTTTTAATTTCCCTTTTGGTCTTTATATTTTTATAGTAATTGACTTTTTTCTTTTGTCTTAATTTTTACTTTATTTTTATTCCCCTAGTACATGATATGCAACCTAATAAACCATTTTAAATCCTCTGTGGAACTCAACAGAGGCTAAGAGCTCTCTCATGGTGTTTTCTAGGCCTGCCTAGAAAACCAAATGTGTTTACTTCATTTACATATTGACACTTATGATTCCACCCAATGCTGAAATTTGAAGAATTTGGACATCCAAATTAATTGCCATTGCCTCCCATGGGACTCAGGTATGTGCCATGATATTTATTCCCCATCCATTCCTTGGCCAACCTTGAAAGACCCTCATTATACGTCAGTTGCTTCCATTGTAATTTAGTGTTTATCATGCTATTCCTTCAGTCCCAAACAACTTTCCCATTGTTTTCTCTTTGCAAAAGTCATTGACTCATATTTGTACATTATTAATATGTAATATTGTTATATAATATTTACTGACTGCCTAATATATGCCACATGATACAGTGAGCTAAGGTCATGCAGAAATGTTGAAACTACAAACACAGAATGTAAGCTAGCTTGTCATGACTTCCAGTTAGTTCTTGACTACAACATGATACACCAGAAATTCCCTACACCAGAAATCCATGTAGAATCTTGAGGCTGGACAATTCCACTGTGCTTCTTATTTCCCTCTTCCTTCACAAAAACATCCTTCTAACATTTCATTTACTTTTATCCCAATCGTATAACTATCCCTCTTCTAAAATTCTCTATGAAATATTTTTTCTGCTACTCTTGGGAATTCAAGTTCCCTTACAATTGACACATTCTTCTCCTTAAACCTTGCATAGACTTCTAGATGCCATTAACGACACAGCTGTCTCAGGTGAGGACTTCTCACTTTTTCACCCCCAGAAACTATCTATATTCCTGAAATGAGTATGAAGAAAAATTACTAATTTTAGAATCCCCCCTGAATTTTTTATAGCCTTATTTCTTATTTGTGTGCAAAAATATCTTTGAAATGTATGCTACACAATTACATTATTACCTTTCTTTGTTCTATACATACTAATTACTTGGTTTCTTTCTGACTTTACCCTAAGAAACTTCAAAGTCTAGATTTTTTTTTTTTATCTTGCACAACTAACCTGGTAGTTACTTGACCTTATTGACTTAAAAGAACTTCATGTCTACCTGACTTCAGTCACCCATCATCATGGCTGCATCATCTTCACCAAAATCCATTCATTCTGGATATTTCATTTTGGCATTCTGTTACCTGACCACAAGTTTTCTATTTCCATTTCTCTCACACTGTTTCTCCCAGTCTCTATATGTGTATCCTTTCTTTTTCCCCTCTAAGACTTCTAGTTCTTGGAAGCCTCCATTTTTCTCCTGCATTATCACCTCCTTTCTAGCTTTGCTGCCTTTCCTATCTGTTTTAATACAATAGCCCATCAATTCAACTACACAAGAATCTTTGTAATTTGACCCCCCCAAGGGTCTGTCACAAACCTGTCAACATATGGAGGTGGTCAACATAGGGAACAAGGTCTTAGTACACGTGGTGCATGTCCAGTATATGAAAATGTGGTCAACTTAAGGAGGTTGTCAGTATAGGGAGGTGGTCAACCATGGAGGTGCTACTGTATTAATTCAATCACTCTCATGATTATCTTCAATACTGTGCCCCTTGACTCATTGAATGAATGCTGGAATTAACATCATATTTTTACCTCTTCTCCTGTATTGTCATTCAGATTGTTATTGCTCCTGGAGAAACTCCATAGTCATGTATATTTTTGCCACTAAAAAATCATGTGTGTACCTCAAAGACATCCGAAAATTATTTTACATATCCTTTGAGTTCTTTTTTAGAACTTCTTCCTTTGAATTCTTGTATTTCAACACTAGTCTACTAATCCTCTTAGAACGACCCTTTAAGATCATTAAAAAACACTGGGTGAGACCACCTTGAATTCTTTACTCTAGTATTTGCATTCATCCTTTGTTTCCTGTTCAAGTGAAAGGGGTGAAGAATGACCCTTTCAGTATCTCTTTGGATCTTGTTCCTCCAATGGGTTCTCAGTGACTTTACTCTCTTCAATTGTCCATTTAGTCTGAACTTTCAACTTCTCCCTGTCTGCTAGATACTTAATTTTGGCAAATAAATGTGCTTGCATCTCATCCGTATTTAATAAAATACCAATTCTCAAAACCATATCACTCTACACTTACTATATTATCAATCCTCTTCACAGAAAAAATCTCATAGCCACAACTTCTATATCTTTGTCTTACTACTCATTCATTCCTTAACCCACTGCAATCTAATTCAACTTGCCCTCCTCCTCTGAAATTGTACTGAGCAATATTACCCATTACCTGAATATTGACAAACACAATTAATCTTGATTTAATGCTTTGTCAACTTCATCCCTCATTTGTACATAAAACTCTGTCATCTCTTAACTTGACATCACTATTCCTCTTGTGCCTATAACAAATCACCACAAATCTACACAGGCTTATTATCTTACAGGTTTGGAGGTCGGTAGTCTTGATTGGACTTACAGTCAAGTTAATGGACCTTACAGGCCCTAACTAACATGTTGGCAGAGTCACATTCCATCTGTAGTCTCTAGGAAAAAATCTGTTTCCTTGCCTTTTTCTGCTTCTAGAAGCCCTACTTTCATCTTCAAGGCACATCACTCCAACCTCTCTTCCACTGTCACTCCATTCCATTCCATCTCTTCTCTGATTCTAATTCTACTTCCTTCCCTTTTAAGAGGACCCTTGTGTTACTTTGGCCTCACCCAGACAATTCACGTTTATCTCTACATCTCAAAAGGGACACCTTAACTTAATCATATTATCTACAATTTCCCCTTATCTGTTTAAGGCAATGTGTTCACAAGTTTTGAGGATTAGAACTTGTATATTCTTGGTTCTACATCATTGGCTTTGCTTCTATATTTGCAATCTCTGTTTTCTTTTAATGTAGGTACTTTAACATATAGACATTTCCTCAAAGTTTGGCTCAAATTTTTGTTTTTGGTCTATAAATTACCATTGAATAGTGTTATCAACACCAATGACTTCAACTATAATTTATGGACAAATAACTTCCCCCAAAGCAGTCTATACCCTGTAGCCTGCTGAGCTTCAAACCATTTGTTGTTTTTCCTTGGTTTTCGCAAGGTGTCTCAAATACAATCTACTTAAAATCAAGGTCACATCTTTCTCACAAACCTGTTCTTCTTCCCTAAGTAGGTAGAAGGTCTCTTGTGAGATTGTGTAAATTGTGATCTGTTTTCTTATAACAGTTTACTGAGCGTTGCTGAGTGAATGTTAAGTCAGTTCCCTTACCTGGCAGCCGTGCTTATTCATTGTGTCCACTGCTCTTTTGACAGCATCATTTACAGGTTCACACTGTTCCACCTGAGTCTTCATATTATGCTCAAAATATGGACCTATCAGAAAGTAATTGTCTCCCCATTCATCTGCTGTTGTTTTGGCTTTTGTCTGAATCACAGTATAGATGCCTCCAACTGTTAAAAAGAAAAAAAGGTTCTGTTATCATTCTGGGAAGTAATTCATTTTAAGTGATAAAGGGATGAAAATGAGTTCTCAAGTTTTTTTTTTTTATTTCATTTTTTTGTTTGTTTGTTTGTTTTGAGACAGAGTCTCATTGTGTTACCCTGGGTAGAGTGTCACGGCTTACAGCCCACAGCAACCTCAATCTCTTGGGTTCAAATGATCCTCTTGCCTCAGCCTCCTGAGTAGCTAGGACTACAGGTACCTGCCACAATGTCCAGCTAGTTTTTCTATTTTAGTCACCATTTAAGATCATCATTTAAGATCTATCAAGCACAAGGGTTTATGCAACTTTCTAAAGAATAGTGTTTAACATGTTGCTAAGGAACACTAATATATGGTTACTATTTGGTTTAATTCTGGGCATACGTGAAAGCCCCTTCCAGATGCATGTGAGAGAACAGCAGGCTGGCAGCAGCAGAGAGGTACAAATATTACAAGAAATATGAAGGGACAGTTAGAATAAAGGAGTACTTGGCTTAAAGCTCCATTCACTTTGAAGTTCAAAGTTAGGACAAATAGCCATTGTGATGGTACATGCCCTCAGCAGTAGTAATCACCTTTTACCTCTTCTCCTACAGTGGTTCAAGAAAGAGCTAAGGTATGTCCAAGTAACAGCTGCTGTGACTTGCAATTGTGAACAAGTCTCTCAAGCTAAAGAGCCATTCCTCTCTATGGTATCAACCAAGGTACCTTTAGACAAGCGGTTCAAACCCGGCTCTGGGCAGCTCAAACAGCAATGACAACTGCAACAACAACAAAAAAAGCCAGGCATTGTGGCAGGTGCCTGTAGTCCCAGCTACTCGGGAGGCTGAAGCAAGAGAATTGCTTAAGCGCAAGAGTTGGAGGTTGCTGTGAGCTGTGATGCTATGGCCCTCTATCGAGAGTGACAAAATGAGACTCTGTCTCAAAAAAAAAAAAAAAAAGATTAGACAACAGGAAAGAGCTTATAGATTTTGATGGAAGATGCTTGGTCCAACTCCGATGTCAAATCCAATGACATAAATACAAATTTGTCATATTCATACAGTATTTCTCTCTTCCTAGAGTCATTGTTTCATTACCCCCACCCCCGCCCTGGGCAATGCTGCTACCACTATTAAAACATAAAGCAACAAACCCAGTGGTTTACATTCCCATCATGTATTTGCTACTGTAATTCTAGCCACAGGAGACCCCAACTTTCCCAGGCACTAATACAGCAGACCATCGGAGATCATGCAAAAGGACTGTTTCCAAGATGGAGTTCACACTGTGTCCTACACACTCTCTGAGTCCTAAGCTGCTACAGGAAGGGGCCATTTTGAGAGCTCACCCACCATTAGACTGCATCCTGCCCTGGGGCCCAAAAGCCTTGGCATCTCCACATCCCTGGAGCCTCCCTGACATCCCCTGCTCACAGGTGGGCACTATTATTGGCTGCTGCTGCCACTGCCAGAGTGCAAACCATTGGTAGGGACCCTATTGTCCCAGCATCAGGGTCATGGTGCATTTACAAGTGGAGGACAGCTACTATCCCAATTGCGGCTACCACCTGTGATGAAAGCACATTCTTTGGTGCAGTGGTTCTTAACCTTCCTAATGCCCGCAACCCTTTTATACAGTTCTGCATGTTGTGGTGACCCTCAACCATAAAATTATTTTCATTGCCACTTCATAACTGTAATTTTGCTACTGTTATAAAGTGTAATGTAAATATCTGATATGCAGGAGACCACCAAGGGGGTCACAACCCACAGGTTGAGAACCGCTGCTGGTACCTTGTATTTACAGCACTTCCACTGAAAGCAACCCTACCTTTTCTAATAGGAGGGGCAGAGCATAGTCACCACCAATTGAGCATTCTCCTGGGGGCCTGAGAATTACCCTATGCCTGACTATCACAGCCAGAACTTAGACCACCAGGAGTTTGAGGAGAGGTCTGCCTTAACCCTCCTCAGTGCCTGAGCTGACTGTCTGAGGCTGGGGTACTTTCCTGACTCATCTACCACTGTAGGCATCTGAAAACTCCTGGGTGCCTGAGGCTTGCCCCACCCAACCTGCCACTACCACCACACCTGGTACTACCAACCCCAAACACCACCTGCAAGCATGGGGACAACCCCACCCAGCCCATCACAGCCACTACCATCACAGTGAAGATGGCTTTGGAGCCAGAGGGTTGACCATGGAACTACTGTCATCACCCAAGCAACACTTGCTGTCCAGAGGCTCAAGAACCTGCCCACTTACCAGCTTTCTCCTGCCACTAGTGAAAGTTACTTGAAAGCCCAAGAATTAGTTCATTTGGAGCAACTAAAATCAGTGCCAAATGTATGCCAATCTGGGGTCCAAGAGCAGCCATGGTCACTCTGCTGCTGCCATCTCTGGGGACCAGGAACTGGTCTACCTGATGTTCCTATCCCAAGCAAAACCTTGCCACAGCCTCCACTAACAACCATGCCCTAAGCCACTAAAGAAATAACAAGTATTACTGATACTATTTAAACCCAAAGAAATCATACAGAGACTATTACTACTGCATACACCCAGGATGAAAGCCAAAGTGCCCTACCCAACCAACAAGAAAAATCTTCCCCCATGAAAGCAAAAATAAGAAATCTGAAGAGAATGTTACACCAGAAGTGCAGACGTCAACACGAGAACACAAGAAAGATGAAAGAGCAAAGAAATATAACACTTCCAAAAGATCACAATAATTCTCCAGCAACAGACTCCCATGAAAAATAAATTTACAAGGTAGCACCTATGGCTCAGTGGGTAGGGCACGAGCCCCATATACTAAGGGTGGTGGGTTTGAACCTGACCCTGGCCAGCTAAAAAACAACAATGAAAACTACAACAACAACAACAAAATAAATAAATAAAGTACTAGATTCTATTTATTAAAAAAAGAAAAATAAATTTATAAAGTTCCCCAAAAGAGAATTCAAAATAATCATATTAAAGAAGATGAATGAAATAACAAGAGAACCTAGATAAATAATACAAAGAAATCAGAAAAAAATTCAGGATACAAATGAGAAATTTATCACAGACACAGATAATATTAAAAAAAAATTCTAGGATTAAAGGATTCATTTAATGCAATACAAAACACATTTGAAAGCTTCAACAACAGAAGAAAGGATTTCAGATCTTGAAGATAGATCTTTTGAAATAATAACTCAGTCAGACAAAAATAAAGAAAAAGCGTAAAAGAGAATAAAATGCTTAAGGGAGTTCTATAGCTGTAAGTGAAATGACTATATCTACAATCATGAGAACATGTAGAAATAGAAAACTCACTGCCAGAGCAAACACATAAATAAGGAAGAAAAAGAGCTCAAATATGAGCTCACACACACACACACAAAACCCCATCAAACCACAATGATAAGCAACAAGAGAGAAAGACAGAAACAAAGGATATACAAAACAGAAAACAATAAAATGACAGTAATACTCGTCTAAGAATAATAATCTTAAATGTAAATCAATTAAAACTTCTAATTACAAGATATAGATGAGCTGAATGGATAAAAAATGTGACCAAACTACAGGCCACCTGCAAGAAAGTTATCTCACCTACTGAAGGAATATATATAAAGGGATGGAAAAAGATATTTCATGCAAACAGAAACCAAAAATGAGCTGAAATAGCTCTACTCTACTTATAGCAAATAAAACTGACTTTAAGTCAAAAACAGTAAAAAGAGACAAAGAAAGTCATTGTATAATAATAAAAGGATCAATTCAACAAAAGGATATAATGATTCTAAATATATATACACTGAACACCAGAGGGTCTAGATATATAAAGAAAATATCAGATCTAGAGAAAGAGATAGATTCCAATGCAAGAACAATTGAGGACTTCAACTCCCCCAATGTCTCATTAGATAGATCATCTAGACAGAATATTAACAAAGAAACATTAGATTTAAGCTGCACTTTAAACCAAAATAACCTAACAGATATAACAAAACATTTTCTCCATCAGCAATGTGGAACATTCTCCAGTATGTATCATATGTTAGGACACAAAATAGGTCTCAACAAATGAAAAAAAATTGAAAACATATTAAGTATCTTCTCAGACCACAATGGAATTAAACTAGAAATCAATAATAAGAGAAACTTCGAATACTTTATAAATATATTGAAATTCATCTATATGCTTCTGAATGACCACTGGGTCAAGGAAGAAATTTTTAAAAAATTGAACTGTTAGGGTCTAAGGTAGTGCATATGAGAAAAGATTTCTCCAGATATAGAGTAGGACAGAAAGAAGATGGAAATGGGTCAAGATGGTGAAAGAGAAGGAGACAGTGTTGGCTGATACAACCAAGTACTCTGGCTTTTTATTTAGGGGGTAAAGAAGGTTTAAGACTATAGACAAATTAATAGGGTACGGTGAATGGCTGCCTCTGCATCTTCCCTTTTCTTAGCAGCAGGCTGATCGCAGAAGCAGCAGCAGGATGTCAAAGTTCAGCCAAAGTTTGGCTCCCCTGCCTTTCCTTGGAATCAGGCTTCATTTCTGGAGATGGGACTCTGCCCTGTAGATACAGCCTGAGGCCTGAAGCTCATACCCCTGTTGTTTACTCAGAAACTGTGTAAAAGGCAAATTCTCAAAAACAATTTTAAAAGAGAAAGATTTACATCTCTTTTCTCGCTGCCAAGCCCTTTTCATAAGTTGTACAAAACAGAACTCCCTTGGGGTGCCTCTTAGATAGAGAACTCGTAAGATTGAGCTTTAACTGTTACTAGGAAATTGTGGTGTTAGATATTTTTCTGTTATTTCAGCAAAGCTTCCCTTTTCAGAAACAAATGAAAATTAATGTCCTGTGGGAAACAGCAAAAGCAGTGTTAAACAAGAAATTTATAGCAATAAATGCTTACATCAAAAAAGTAGAATGATTTCAAATAAATCATCTAATGATGCCTTCTGAAGAACTAGAAAAGCAAAAATAAATCAAAGCCAAAATGAATAGAAGGAAAGAAATAATAAAGACCAGAGCAGAACTAAATGAAATAGAGAGTTTTCAAAAGCTACTTTTTAAAAAAATAAAATTTATAAATCTCTAGGTAAACTAAGAAAAAAAGAGAGAAGACTCACATAAATAAAATCAGAAACCAAAAAGAAAATATTTCAATGGATACCACAAAAATGTCATCATCAGAAACTATTATGAACAACTATACACTAATAACAGGAAAACTAAGAAGAAACGGATAAACTTGCGAGTGCATACAACCTACCAAGATTGAATCAGAAAGAAACAGACAACCTGGAAAGACCTGTTAACAAATAGAAAGAAGGAGTCAGTGATAAAAAAGCCTCTCAGCACAGAAAGGTCCAAGACAGAATGACTTCACTGCCAAATTCTACCAAACTTTGGAAAAAGAACTAATATTAATTCTCCTCAAACTATTTCAAAAATGTGAAGAGAAAGGAATTCTCTCTAACTCATTCGATGAGGCCAGAATTACCTGATAAAGAGATCAGGCAAGGATGAAACAACGACAAAAAAAACTATAAACTAATATCCTAGATGAGCATAGACACAAACCCCCACAAACAAAATATGAACAAACCAAATCCGACAGCACATCCAAAAGATAATACACCAATCCAAACAGGACTTACTGCAGAGATGTGAGGATGGCTCAATATATGCAAATCAGTATTACATGATATATGACAATAATAGATCACATTAACGGAATGAAGAGCAAAACACCATATGATCATCTTAATAGATGCAGAAAAAGCATTTAATTAAATTCAACATCACTTCATGATAAAAACTGCCAAGAAACTAGGAATAAAAGAAACATAACTCTACATAATAAAGGCCATATATGGCAAACCCACAGCTAACATCACATTAAATGGGGAAAAGCTGAAAGCCTTTCCCTCTAAGAACTGAAACAAGTCAAAGATGCCCACTTGCAGCACTCCTATGCAACACGGTACTGGAAGTGTTAGCCAGAGCATTTGGGGAAGAGAGAAATAAAAAGTTTCAAAATGGGAAAAGAAGAAGTCAAATTGCTCATCTTTGTAGATGTCATGGTCAACATCACCTTATATCTAGAAAAACCTAAAGACTCTACCAAAAAAACCCCTTGAATCTGATAAATAAATTCAGTAAATTTGCAGGATACAAAATCAACATACAAAAATCGGTAGCATTTCAATACATCATAATGAACTAGCTAAGAAAGAAATTAAGAAGGTAATCTCATTTATTTAGGAATAAATTTAACCAAGGAGGTGAAATACTTCCATGAGGAAAACTACAAAACATTAATGAAGGAAGTTGAAGAGAACACAAACAAATGGAAAGAAATCTCCTGCTCATGGTCCAAAAGATTTAATATTATTAAAATTACTCATACAATTTACAGATTTAATGCAATCTCTGTCAACATGCCAATGCAATTTTTCATAGAAATAGGAAAACAATACTAACATTCATATGGAACAAAAAAAGAGCCAGAATAGCCAATACCATTCTGACTAAAAAGTACAAAGCTGGAAGCATCTCACTACTTGAATTCAAAATATATTACAAGGCTATAGTAATCAAAATAGTATAAAACAGATATATAATCCAATGAAAAGAATAGAGAATCCAGAAATAAATCTATGTATGTATAGTCAACTGATTTTTGACAAAGGTACCAGAAAGGACACTCTCTTCATTAAACAGTCCTGGAAAAACTTGACATTTGGGTGGCACCTGTGGCTCAAAGGAGTAGCGCACTGGTCCCATATACTGGAGGTGGTGGGTTCAAACCCAGCCCCTCCAAAAACTGCAAAAAAAAAGAAAGAAAAAGAAAAACTTGACATTCATAAGCAGAAGAATGAAACTGAATTTCTCACCATATACAAAAATAAATTCAAGATGGACTAAACTTAAAGACTCAAAAGTACAAAACTATTAAAAGGAAACATAGGGAAAATACTTCAAAACATTGGTCTAGGCAAAGATTTTATAGCTAAGACCTCAAAAGCACCGGCAACAAAAACAAAAATAGACAAATGGAGCTATAGCAAACTAAAAAGCTTCGGCAGAGCCAATGAAACAATCAACAGAGTGAACAGATAACCTGTAGAATGAGAGAAAATATTTGCACTCTATTAATCTGGCAAGGGAATAATATACAGATTATCTAAGAGACTTAAAGAACTCAGCAAACAAACACACCCATTAAAAAGTGAGCAAAGGACATGAATGGACAATTCTCATAAGAAGACATACAAATGGGCAACAGATGTATGAAGAAATGTTCGATGTGACTAATTATCAGGGAAATGCAAATTAAAAACCACAGTGAGAGAGCATCTTACCCCAGTTAGAATGACTATTATTTGAGAAAACCCCCAGATAACAGATGCTGGCCAGGATGCAGAGAAGACAGTTGGTGGAAACATAAGTTAGTACAACCACTATGAAAACATAATGGTGATTTCTCCAAAAACTAAAAGTAGAACTACTGTATTATCCAGCAATCCCACTACTGAGTATTTATCCAAAGAAAAATAAACCAGTCTATCGAGGGGATACCTGCATTCCCCTGTTTAATGCAGTAGTACTACTCACAATATCAAGATGTGGAATCAAACTAAGTGTCTATTAACAGAAAAATGGATGAAGAAAACGTTGTATATATACACAATGGAATATTATTAGGCCATTAAAATAATGAAATCGTGTCATTTGCAGCAACATGGATGAAACTGAAGGTCTTGTGGAAGTAGAGACCATGTTAAGTGAAATAAGCCAGGAAACGAAGAAAGATAAATATCACATGTTTTCACTCATGTGGGAGCTAAAAAGTTGGTCTTGTGGAAGTAAAGATAAGAATGGTAGATGCTGAGAAGAGTATGGGTTGGGGGTAGGGGTGGCATATGAAGAGAAGTTGGTAATGGTACAGAGAGAAGGAATAAGTGGGAGTGTTCAACAGCAAAGTTGGCGATAAGTTAACAAGTTAATAATGATGTATTGTACATTTCAAAATAGAGAGGACTTGAAATATCCCCAACACACAGAGATGATAAATACTCAAGGTGATGAATTCCCCTACCTATCCTGACTTGACACACTCTATGCATGTAACAAAATATCACATGTACCTCATAAATATTCCCAAATATCATGTATTAATAAAAAAGTCCATTATAGTGGTTGAGGCCTAATTGTAATTAAGCCTTTGTCCCCCTCAGACTTCTCCCTGTAATTTTGCTGTAGGGAGGTCCTCTTGCTGCTGTTTTGTACACTCAAATGCCATTTTTGCCTTACTTTGTCTTCTTCATATTTTTATGATAGCTAATTTACCTCAATTTTTATGGTCTGTTTACCATACTTGCCCCAGTCTTACCTCTTAGCATACTGGAGTATAAGTGAGTACAATGTCATAGAGACAGGGTCATTCCTATTTTCAAATTTGGAGTATAAACCAAGGTGGTTTACCAATATACATGTATGTAGTTTTTTAAAATCTACAAATAAATGTTATAGTTTAAAAATGCACATTCAATATCATTAATGAATAGGTGTTTTACCACAGAGTAGGTTATTGAATTTGAACTTAACCTTAAGTTTCAAACAAGTACTTTGTAATTTATTGATCTATATTTTGCTGGAACAACATTCAAGCTATCTTTAGTGTGAGGCCAAAGTATCATATGAAAGAAAAGATGAGCTACTGGGGTACTCAGTAGCTAATGAGGTAGTTAAAACCCAAAGTTCTCATCTGGAAAACTGGTGATTTTACTAAAGTCACTGTTCCAAGGAAGCATAGAATGGACATCAGCCGAAACAAGGTTCTCTCTCTTCCTCCCCCACCCCGCTTTCTCTTTCTGTCTGTCTCACCTCCCACCTCTGTTTCTGTCTGTCTGTCTCTCTCTCTCTGCGCATGTGCACACACACACATATTTATGCACAAAAAATTAGGGGGACCTTCACTATTTCTTAAACGCTTAAAAGTTACAGAATTTGGAAGTCATCTAACTATTTCACAGTGTGCAAGGCTACCAGGGTGCCCCTCTTGCCCCAAGACACAATTACATGAGCAGAGGTCGTCATTATGCAGTGAGAACATCATTCCAAGAGGTGGCAGGAAAGAGATTAAGTACGGCTTGCAACAAGTCAGCAAATATTTATGTTCTCAGCATTTTGTTGGATCCGTGGTTCAAATCAAAGCAGCTGCAGTCTGGGCAGTGGGTGGTGGTGCACTTCGACTAAGGCCATGTTCACACCTACCCTGAGTATATGTATACTAGGATTACAGCTCCAAATATTTCACAGGAGAGGGGCTTTGCCATGGCAGCCTGGATGAAAGAAAATGAGGAGACTAGTGCTGTGTCTTGAAGCTCACACAGCTCTGTGGTTTTTACACAGATTGTATATTTTGTGGTGTGTCTTGGAATCTCATCAACTTGGCTGCTGCCTACCCACACCAGGCAGGGAAGCCTGAACCTTAATTACTATCTCTCTCATGATGGAAGTAACCCTCATCATTTTTCTCCTCACTCTTTCTGCTTCTGTTTAAAAATAAAATCATGGAATCCCTCAAGGTGAAAGCCCACTATGATCATGGATGATCCAACACCCTCTTTTATGAATAAATTTTATAAAGAGAAGATAATAAGTTAACACCTGCAGAGATTATTAAATGTAGGCCATTGTTCTAAGTTATTTAATATTTCTTTTAATTTTCACACACCACCATTTCAGCTAGATGCTTTCATTATCTTTATTTTATAGGTTGGGAAACTGAGGTACAGAGAAGCTATGTGATGGATCCAACACCACCCGGGTGATGGTGAAGTAGGATTTCCAACTCAGGTAGTTCAGTTCTAGATCCCACAGGCTGTAGACAGCAAGATAGTAAGTAACTAACAACCCACTGATGGACCTTTACAAGTGGTGGATGAGAAGGAAGGAAGAAGAAAATAAGCAGTGTCACAAAAAGATAAACATCATTAGGTATTGGGTGGTGGGTGGAATCCTCTCTGTTTCCAGAGAAAAGTCATTTGGAAAACAGTAGCTAGAGGAAATAACTTTTTAATTTTTTCTCTAGATACAAAAAGAAGCCCAGTGAAGACCTGGTGAACTTTAGAGCAGTGGCTCTTAACATCCATTATAGGAGCCTTTAGAAAGCGGGTGAAAGCATTCCACTTAGAAAACACACTTGCGTGTGTGCACAAGTTTCAGGTAACAAAGTCTGAAGGTTTACAAACTTCTTGAAGTTCACTTATACCAAGTCTTTGCCTTTAGAGCTTCCGCATCTTAATAGTGGATTTGTGATTTTGATTTCTCTCTTCCATAAGCATTTTGACTGTGCTTGTCTAAGTTCTTCCCTGTGCCCCTAGTACCATGTGACCCAGCATTACATCTGGCAATATGCTGGCATAGGCTGAAACAAATGCTTTCTAGTCTGTTTTAAGAGGGAAGCATTCACTTCGGCAGTAAATTTCAGAGGTCTTTACATCTCTTAAATTAGCATTCATTATTTGTGACTGTATTTATTAAAACCTTTTTATTGATCCTAAGTATTCTCAACTCGATGATTTCTCCATAGTATACAATGTTTTGGGCAAGTCTATGGGAAAGAAAGGGTTGTAGCAAGATCTGAGCAAAGAAGGAGAAAGTAAATATTTTGTTTCTGACATGTGGACAAAACTTTCCATCACAGGCCATGCCACAGTCGAACTATCCTGTCCCCCAATTAGGGGGACATCTGACCACTTAGCACTTCCCACTACCATGCACAGCTGCACTGGCTTCCCACTCATTTTTCAGACTGGGGATAAAATTCTTGGAGGCTATTAACTCTGAGAAGCTTCCCAGTCTAACTCCTGTAGAATTTTCCCATCTCCACTCATCCTCCTCTCTTCTCTCTGAGCTCCCCTCAGATCTTGGACAGAGCATGTTTCTGCAACTTGGCATGTAGAGGGCCCTCACACAGAACAATCTCTCCCCTTTTCTGCATCCTTCATGTTATCATTTCAGAGCTTTTACACGACTATAATAAACATAAAATAAAAATAAACATATAATGTGTCACATTGCATATATAAGTTCAGATCCTTTGAATTACACAGGTGATCACTGCCATTTACCTACCTACCTCATTTACCCTGATCCTCCATGATCTTGAGGAGCCTAGCCGTCAAAACCCTTACTGAGAATATCAATGCACAAGGAATTGTTTCTGTAATTTTACAGATGCCTTTCTTATTAAAATCATTAAGGTTACAATTATCTACATTGCATTCTCCCACCCAGCACAAATTGAGGTTATACCATATTAGAAAATTGGTTTAGTGTTATCAATTTGATTTCTTTTTTTATTTTATAATTTCTACATATGCATAGCACTGAAGATAAATTACTTTCGTTCTTCTGAATAGGAGTGCAATATTACGCCTTCTCAGCAGCCTCTAAATTAAAACTTTAATTCCAAATTCATCTTGAATTATTAGAAACATTAATAAATATTTCATATAATTGCTAACAGTATATGGAATTAAAGCTTCTAATTGTTCCTGATCACAGTTCTTTCTAAAATGAAGTGCTAAATTATGCTTTTATTCTGAGAAAAATCATAAGATAGAAACATACATGTTAACTTTTTATTTCTATTTTGCTATAACATGGATTTGAAATCTTAATTAAACTCATATTCCCTGACAATGAGTAACATTTGTGGCCTTCACCCTCTTCAACACATATACAATTCTCTCTTAAGGGCCTGTGGAAATAGATAAGGTTACATGCTGCCTGATTTTAATGCTTTCCTCTTTGGCTGGTAATTCATTACCACTAGATAGTCATCTATGAAATCATTATCTATAGTCTTCAGTAACCTGGCAGATATCTACCTTCAAGGGCAGTACAAACCTTTATTTGTCACTTCCCAGGCAACTTCAAAGAGCAGCAAATCGTCCACGGGAAGTTCTTCAACTTCCCACTGGGGAAGCCCACTCAGGGATGTCACAGACAGGGATCGACCACGGAGCATTCTTTTTCCTTCTTTTGAGACTTCTGTGAATCCCTGTTTTAATTAGTTGTAATCCCAGGAGAGGTGCACTTAGAGTTGTGAAAGTTTAGAGCTGGTAGTTATCAGGCTTTGGTAACTTCTTGTAAGAATAAACTAGTAGAGAGAAATCTTATGCATTTCCCAGAGAATTCCTGGTTGAAAGAGAAATTTTCAGGTTCTCTTTTCAGTATTTCTGTGCAGGTCAGTAAGGACAATATCTATCCAATCAGTATGTAGCCAAACAAGCAGTCAAAATTAAAATCTCTACTTCAGGCATAGCCAGGCACCTCCTGGAATAGGCTGAGCGGGACCCAAGTTCAGCTTTTTAGCCCTTGACCTTTGACCAAACTCCTACACTCATACAGTCACCAATGCTTATTTCATCATTTCCAAAGTAATCCAATATTAGCAAGAACTCTCATAAGTGTACAGACCTCTTTAGATTATACATAGAATCGATTTGGACATGTTTCTAGGCTTTAATTTGATTTAGATTTTGTAAATATTCTTTCTTTGGATTCTTATTTCTAGAGATTATTTAAAAAATCCTATTTTACTTACAAATTGAATTGTGATGATAGCTCTTGATCCTCTTAATGACTTTTCTGAAATTTCTTCCTATGAAAAAGCATAAATATGAGTATGTCTTTGGGTTTAGCTTGTAAAGAATGTGATTTTGATGATCACTGATAATCAATTCATAATTTTAATGGGGTAGTAGAAATTGATTTTAGTTATGTTTATAAATTTACTTCAAATATCATTGAATTGATAAAGAATAAGTCAATGCATGTCAAGGGGTAATATGTGGGAAGGCATTTGCAAAAGAAATTATGTTCTCAAATTATGATCAGGGTCATACTGCAGATAAATGCCATACATTTGTATTTCCACGTGTTTCCATGCATGTAAATGCCAATTTATTTATACACACAAACCAGAGAACATGTTTCCTTTATACCAATCCTAACATGTATTTCCTACCTTGAGATACACTGCCTAGCAGTATACTGCCCTCGTATGTCTTAATTCAGCCTCACAGGAATGAGCCCTAAATTCCGAAACACAGAAAGGTCATGGGAAGATTGTCACAAACAGAAAATGTTTAGAGAGTTGGGATGCAGTTGGAAAGATTCAGCCCATGTTTCCAAAGTGCTGCTGCTGCATGTCAGTGTACCAACAGGTGGTTCAGCAAGAGGAGAAGCAGCAGCACATTAACACCAAGAAGTGGAGAAGAAATGAGCAACAGCACCCAGCCAGCATTGCAGGTGGACATGTCTGCGTTCTCAGCAATTCCGGTAGCTTAGTCAGTTTTTTTTTGTTTTTTTTTTTTAGACTGAGTCTTTCTCTGTTGCCTTGGGCTAGAGTACCATGGCAACATCAGAGCTCACTTTAACCTCAGACTCCTGGGCTGAAGAGAACCCCCTGGCTCAGCCTCTGAGTAGGTGGGACTACAGATGGAACACCACCACCCCAGCTAACTTTTCTACTTTTAGTAGAGGTGGAGTCTCACTGTTTTCCAGGCTGGCCTTATACTCCTGAGCTCAAACAATGCTCCTGCCTTGGCCTCCCAGAATTTTAGGATTATAGGTGTGAGCCACTGCTGGCCTCAAACTATTTTTTGAACATCACTGTAGAAAATAGTGTTGGCTTTGTAATTGGATAGCCACTTAATAGGTTTATGACCTTGGGAGTTAACAGAACCGTCCTAGAGTCATGGAAGACTTATGTAAATTGCACTGATAGAGATGAAGCGTCTGACCTGGCATATGAGTACAATACTAGTGATTCTGTTTTGTACTGTTATAATCCCATATTGGCTTTAAGGAAAAATGGTTATTATATATAAATATACTTTCCTTACTGCAAACAGTAAGTTAGTTATAATTACAAAGAATTGTTACATGAATGACTGTTTTTAAATCATAGGTAAATTTAACACTCAAGGGAATCCCAAAGTAAATCTCGCTCAAGTCATTGCTGTGCAGAGGAAGCAGTTAGGGAGTGGGTGCAGCAAGGGCAAAGGCTAGAGAAAAACATCCATGTGATTTTTGTACTGAACCTGGTATTATGAGTGTAAATGAACCTGCTTTGTAGCCTTACCCATCACCTCACCCTACCCACCTCCCACCAACAGCATAAATACACGTTTTATATTTTTCAGCACTACATTTACTTCAAAGATACTGTTTTCTTGCAAGTCAAACTTTAAGTATGACTTTATTATTATCTCCTTTCATTTTTATTATTGAATAGAGTAACAGATTTTAAGTTTGCCTGAAATACAGCTAGGGTCTTTTGTCTCTCCGTAATTGTGACAGTAATAGGCTTTAACCCTGTAATCACCTTTGATCAAGAGAAAAACAAAAAAGAAAAATTATCCCATATAGGAATGATGAAAGTAGATGAGTAGATGCTTATTACAGTATTTTTCTTGTCAACTTACAGGCTAGTCACATCACATATATCCAGTTCAGAGGAACCTCTCTCAGCCTATTTTTTTTATTCAGACAGTTTCCAAGCAGCCCTTTGCTGGAGACAGTTCCAGTTCCACAGCCACCCACCTCCCCTGCTCCCAGATGGTTCCTCATTGTCTGACTTTTGACCTTTGATGCTGTCCAATTCAACTCCACTGATGTCTTTAGGCTGTCCGAACACATAAAAGATGATCCTCTCCTATCAAGCTACAGAATTCTTTTAGCTTCTTAAATCTGTTTTTTTTTCTTCCAAGAGGACTTTACTCTTGGTTCTAGATTGGGTAGGTCACAAGGCTTAGATTCCACAAGAGGAAGAGAGGACATCCCGTTGAAGCGTTATTAGCTTATCACATCCCCAAAAGGTCCAAATCCAATCTGCTCCAAACAGTAAGGCTTCGTTATGGTCATCTTGGTGGTGTTAAGCTGCTTATCAACTCTCTTTTCTTAGCAGAAAGTGGTGAAGTGGATTAAGATTTCATTCAGAGCATTTGTGGCCAGGCAGGGTTTACTCACATATTAAAATCCAAGATATTCCTTCAGTTCCTGAGCTGTGTGGACTGTAGCTCCTTTTGTAGGTGTTAGTTAAGGACATAGTGTAGCTTAGGCTAAGGAATTCTGGAGAACTGGGAAGGCTTGAACTAAGTTCTCGTCTTGGACGGCACCCAATTTAAGACACCTTTCCATTACACTCTCAAATTTCTGAAACAGCGGTGCATTGGGAGTGACAGAGGGACTAGTAGTTCCAGAGACTATCTCCGAAAAGAGTTGGGATAGAGGAGGAACTTTTATCTAGGGGAGTTTTTGCTGAAGGATCATTGCCCTGAATGGATGGAAAACTATGTGACACAGGCTTCAGACTGATATTTTATGGTAACTGGACCCTCAGATTATCATAGCCAGTAATCTAAACACTCTCAATCTTTTAAGTTTAGGCTCCCTTCCTCAGAGTACCAAGGACATTGATGGTTAAAAATTCTGTTAATTGGTGGCTTAAAACTTTGCAACCAGCTGCTTGGGGTAAACCTTGCAGTTGAAGTTTCTGGGCATTCTGTTCTTTGTTGAAAGAACTGCTCATATTCATATTATTACAGTGGTAACTGGGGCCCCCAATGAAAAACAAACAAAAAATATAAAAACCACTTTCTACAAGGGGGAAATTGTGAACTCCGGGAAGTGGAAATGGGGGAGAAGGGTACCACTATAACTCTTTTGACAATATTTGTAAAATATCATTGAGATCAGGCAAACAAAAACATTAACAAACTTAAAAAAACAAACACTTAAAAGTTTGTTTGAAAGCCGCAAGGTCCTAAAAACACTGCTCTCAGGGTTGCAAGTGGGTTTTCATTCTTCCTGGTATGGAAAATGAAAGAGAAGAAAAGTTCCATTGACTTTAGATGTATCCTGGAAAGCCCCTTTTATTGCGCAACAGGACGGGGGAGGGGTTTTACCTGCCCTCTCTTCTATTATTAATGTGGACTTGTGTCAAAAAGAATGAAAAGGGAAAAAGAGTAAAGCAACCAGTTGTCACCCTTGCGGGCTAAACTGCTTATCTTTCTTCTAGAGGGTTCCCTTTGGGACGTGTTGGGGAGGAGACCCGACCAGAGTCCTGTCAGTTGAAACTAACTTTCCCTGATGAGAGTGGGACAACCAGGGGGAGAGAGGAAAGGGAACAGAACAGGAAATTCTCTTGCCTCTTGGCTACTGGCAGGTGTGTATAACCACCCGCCTCCTGAGATCCAACCTCCATTGGAGTCTCCTGAAAAGAAGCCTGAGTGAATTGCTTTATACTGTATGTCTAAGAGACAGAAAAATGGTGGAAAAGGAAAAGAAAAAATGGCACAAAGGGGAATGTAATACTTGGTGCAGAACTTTAAACAAAGGGGCGAACTCCACTAGAATTATGTAAGCAGTGTATATTTTATAAATGAAATACATCATCAAAAAAACTTTAACCTTATTATATATTATCAATTATGTCAGATTACCCTCAATGAAGAATATTTGGCATCTACAACAGTCTCCTGAAATTTTCAATCAGTTTCTTACAATAAATTGGATTTTTCAAGTGGCAATGTATAGTCATATTAAAATAAAACCTGAATATAGTAAGAGGCCAATACAATTAGCAAATAATGAATCATAAGAATCAAAGAAAATTTTTATTGGCATCAAATTATTTTAGGTATGAATAAATAGTAATCTAATATCAAAAGTCCCTTAATAAGTAACTTAGTAACTTCCTGATAACTTAAAAGATAATACTACTAATACTCAAATATAATTTATAACCAAGTCCACTAGCATATACTGAACAGCCCACTTTACCCCAATTTGTGAAGATTCGTCTTTTCTATGGTTGGCTATCCTGAGTAATTACGTAGCCCTGAATAAAAAACAAAATATTTTTTCTAATACTGCTAATAAAAATAAACACATTGACTTTTTTTTTATTGTAGCTTTCTCTTTCCTTTATCAAGAATATTTGGGCCCATTGCTAGCTATAGGAAAACATGAACTACGTTTTAGCATCACAAAATAGCCATCACAAAACTGATGTTGTAGCCTCAGTTTCTTTGAACTTTAATTGAAATAACATGTTCTAATATTCAGCTTTTTTTAACAGGTCCATTCACTGATAGCTTGAGAAATTACAGTTAATATGTTTAGGCAGACTCTTGGCATTCAATGTAATAATATACTGATATTTTAAAAGGAGAAAATAAGAAACTTAACACTACAATGGTTTTGTTTTGTTTTTGGCTTCTTCACAAATTATTTCTACAAATTTTTCTTGGGGGGGAGGCTTCTGGATATGTTCATGTTAACATACTCAAGTCTCTCAAATTCTTCCTTATTAGGTAAAAGGATTGAACCAAGATTAAGGCTGAAACTCTTAAACTGTTCAACAATTTTGTGTTATGTCATCAAAAAAGAGGCATTTCATATATATTAATTTAGCCTCAATGATCAACTTTGTTAAAATTCAGTTGTGAAGAAAGAAAGATAATTTTAACCTCTTTAGAAAGCAGCTGGTATTTGGACATTTAATCACCATATTTTCTTAAAAATGTGATCTTTTTACCATCTTCCTTTTGTCACACAAAGTTGTATTTTCTATGTACTGCATATATACATATTTTAGAAAAATATATATAAAGACAATAAGAGGCATATAGAGGTGTGGCTGGCATTTAGTCATTGCACTTTTAAAAGGATTCCACATGCTGATTTTGAAAGCACAAAATGTCTTACTAAGATGGCCTCAGTCAACACGGATGTGACAAAGTCATTCACAGACTGGTTCCTGCTCCCCAAATCCTCCATACTGTGGATGTGAATGCAAACACTGTGGTAAAAGACTCATCTTAAATGCAACACTTTATTAAATAAACTACGTTACAGATTTTTACATTAAAAAGAGTAAAAGCAATTCTACTATCATTTACCAGTGTCTCATTTTCCATGGCATCCTCATGTTCATCTAGTCCTGGGTCAAACATTTGAGTCTTCATCTGTGATGCTGGCACTGGGGTAATGGGCAGCAAAGTCTTTAAACATGTCATCTTCTGTCTTGGCACCTGTAGCACAGTGATTATGGCGCCGGCCACATGCACCGAGGCTGGTGGGTTGGAACTTGGCCCAGGCCAGCTAAGCAACAATGACAACCGCAACAAAACATAGCAGGGTGTTGTGGCGGGTGCCTGTAATCTCAGCTACTTGGGAGGCTGAGGCAAGAGAATTGCCTAAGCCCAAGAGTTTGAGGTTGCTATGAGCTGTGATGTCACGGCACTCCACCGAGGGCGACATAGTGAGACTCTGTCTCAAAAATAAATAAATAAATAAAAATAAACATGTCATCTTCTTTTAACCTGTGGAAAATAAGCAGATGGGGAGTCACACCTTGACAGCTAAGACATCAGAACTAAGTATTCCTCAAAATATGTTTAGTCCTTCATGGTTATTCTGAAAGATTATTTATAAAATAATATTTTCAATTCATTTTACCAATTCACCATCAGATTGTTGATGCCTTCAGAGAATGCAACTATCTGTCTCACTGTCCCCTCTGAATCTTACATCTGCAAAGAACAAACCACAATGTGACATTATGCGTTTTCATAACTTTAAGGAAAATGCAGCAAATTGAACAAAAGTCTAAGAAAAAAAGATGCAAATGGTATTGAACTGCTATTAGAAGTGAAAAATTAGAAGAAGTATTTCAGTGACACACCTGGTCTAACAACTTTTGTAACAGTACTGAAGGATGCTGATTAGAGGGCTCGATGCAGTCACATGACCTGTCCATTCTCACCTTGTTTTAATATGTAGATTTCCCTAATACAGACGTGGTATTAGATAGGTAAATAGCACATGCTCTGGAGCCAGCTTAATAGGTAGGAGACCTTGGGCAAGTCGCTTAAGCTCTCCATGCTCAATTTTCTTATCTTCAAAATGAGGATAACAATACTCTCTTGTCTTAAGATCACCGTGAACATTAATGCCTAATAAGTGCTTAGGATGGCACGTGGAATGTAGTAAGTGATCTGAAAGTGTTTACTATTATTTTATTATTATTATTTTTGGCCTGGGGCTGGGTTTGAACCCACTACCTCTGGCATATGGGGCGGGCGCCCTACTGAGCCACAGGCGCCACCTTATTTTACTACCTTTATATTTAGGTATTTAAAGAAAACATCCTTGATTAGCAGACAGAATACAAAGTTTCTATTTAGTGCCTAAGAGCTGAAAGCACTTTCAAGGAGGTATATAGGATTGTGTTTACCTGCTCTAATTGGTCCAAATCATCTTTGTCATGCAGGTGCATGTCGAAACTAGGTTCAGATCCTTTTTTAGAAGCATTTCTGGATGCCTGTCCCAATTCCATTGGCAAATGTATTCATTACCATCTTCTTATTTCTATTACTCCAATTCTAAAAATGACTGAAGTTAAGTTTCTTTCACTTGGAAAGAAAAGAAAACAAATTTATCTAGAGATCTGATAAAATTCATATGACAAAAGATGGCCACCTTTTTTGCACTTCATCCCCCCATGTATAATTTAATTATTCACTGTCATATAGAGAAAAGCAATTGGATGATTAAATTTGTATAAGAGAAATAACATCAGCCTAGCTACAGAAGTGATACATCAAAAATAAATGATCCTTCTTATGAATCTCAGAAGATTATTCTTCTTATCCACACCAACTCACTGGATGGTCACTCTGACAAGCAATATATGCCAAGAGCCTTAGTTTTGATACGACAGGACTTACTGCAGTGGGATTTCTCCGGGTTGAATCTAATTTGTCAAGGTTTTCCAATCTAAGATCAGCAAGAGGAACTGGTCCTTCTTATATTTTCTCTTTGGGTGAGGCTGTACTTATCCTATGTGTCTGTTCTGTTTCCATATAGGACTGCTAAAATAATTCTTGCTCTTTTGGAGAGAAAACTTCCAGTGATGCTTAGAAGAGAAACTCCGTCTCAGTCAATGGATAGTGCATGAGACTATCTATTAAGAAAAGAGTGAGCAGGCTAATGACTGAGAATTTAACTAGACTGAACTCCTGCACAGGTTTCAAACCTGGCACATCTTTTAAAGGAGAAAAGGATCGAAAAGGAAAATGCTCAGATGGACAGAAGGGCTTAAAAAAAAAAAAAACAAAGAAAGAAAACTTGGTAAATATTTCTGGAGGAATTGGTAAATCCAATTTTCACATTACACTAGTTGAGATAACATATAGAAATGATTTCCAAAAAAGAAATAATAGGCTGGGCACCTGTAGCTAAGTGGTTAGAGCACTGGCCCCATGCACCGGGGGTGCAGGTTCAAATGAAGCCTGGGCTTGTTAAGCAAAAAAAGAAAAAAAGAAAAATCTGAATTTGGTAAAATCCACAAAATCCAGGTAAGTTAGGAAATAGCCAGTCACTGCTTATTTTCTTTTAATCTTTCTTAAGTATCTTTTCCTAACTTGCAATGCTGGTCAATCATAAGCCAGACAAGCTGAATCTGTACAACGAGAAATGCTCCTCTTATATTTGACTTAGCCATAGGAAACACAGGACAACTGCAATGAGTATTAGGGCCCACGTCATGGGCTCTCTGCACTGGCAATACATTGATCACAGACACCAACATCACGCTCGTCAGTATCATTGACCCTAATAAAATACATGACTTGGTAGGAACCTTCAAAAACGCCTTTTCTCGATGACTGTTAAAGATACATATACCTTCAACTCATCTATAAAACCTCAGAAACTAGAACAAAGAGGTTATGGTCAAAACTGAGCCATTGCTTCAGGCAATCACTAAATGGTACAAGCATGAATCACCCCTCACTGTGGCCGTACCTGTTAGATGTGTATAGTCTGGTAACCCCACGGCATCTCCTTCTGGCACTGGGCCTCACAACAAAGTGTTCTTTTGTGGGATTTTCAACAACTGAGTCATCGTTCCTACAATAAAAAAGGTTCAAGAACCTATAAAGGAAAAAAAAATTAAGATTGTTAAAAGGTACCATAGGTTATACATGTTTGCAGTGTGCTTTACAACTTAACAAAGCTTCTTCAACTTGACCATCTCCAAAGACCCCATCAACAGCCCAGTGAGGCAGTCAGGGAATGAACTTTGATCTTCAGTTTACCTATCTTTGCTTCGTTTTGCCCAAGTTAGTGAGTGGTAGGGCTGCACTTCCACACATGTGACTGTCCATGTGTATAAAATTAATGACCATTTCTTCTTGGAGCCTGTAGGAAAATCTGTTTGTTTTCCTCATTTGTTCTTAGACTTTGTTTTTCTATACTCTTTCCCCATCCTCTAACCCCCAAGTGGTTCCACCCGTGTAACTAAAGCCAAAGACTGTTTTACAGTGAAGCTTCCTAATTTCCTCGGGTGTATTTTTTCCCTGACTCTTTAGTCCACAGACATAAATATCACAATAACAAATTACTTTCCTGAAGCAATACTTTATTAGTATGAAGGAAAGCTTGAAACTTTGTGATATGAAATGCTTAGAAAAGAATTCAAATTAACAAACATTTTTCTCCTTTTTTTAAACACTGAGTGAGATGCTGAGTAACTGTGCCTCATGGGGCAGGCTTCTTAGAACATGAAGCTTACTATTTAAGATACTGTGGCCAACAACTGAGGCTCTTGGTGGTTTTTGTTCCCACAGAACAGCATCACCCCATCAAAGGCTCAGCAGTGAACCAACCTCTGAGCGATGGGGTGGCTGCGCTCCGTGGACTGGACAGAATATGCTCCCCATCTCAGACGCAGTGGTGTCCGTGGTGGGCTCATGATAAAAACCTGTTTCAATTTAATATTGACTTATTTTGTTTCTTTTAGTTTAATGAGTAGGATATTGCCAGTTTGCCTGTCATGAATCTAAAATCATTTGACCCAACTCTCCTGCATCTTTCCTTTGAATTTTTATTTATTTTTGTTGTTTTTATTTATTAAATCATAGCTGTGTACATTAGTGCAATCAAGGGGTACAATGTGCTGGTTTCCTATACAATCTGAACTATTTTCATCAAACTGATTAACATAGCCTTCATGGCATTTTCTTAGTTATTGTATGAAGACATTTGTATTCTGCATTTAGTAAGGTTCTCCTGTACCCAGTATTTTTATTTATGTCATATAATTCTAGACCACATTTAAGCCCAGTTCTTACTGAACTCTTTCATGTTGAATAGTCTCCCCATTCTCATAGGGTCATGTTTTAATACCCCGGCAATGACAGAAATTATGTTTCTGCACATTGATGTTACTTGCATTAGGTGCTGGCTCCTAAAGGCAGCACCCCAGAGACAGAAGCACTGATGTTACAATGCCTGAAGCCTGGATTTCACGACCAGCTCTACCATTCACTAACCTGGGAAAAACATGAAAATGATAAAAACAGTTTAAAAAATAGCACAGGGAGGTCCTATGCTGTGTTCAAAGCATATGAGACCCTTCAGTATCTGAAGGACAAAGAGTTTCCCCCTTGATGAAACCTGTGCCCACTGATCTGCCTGCGTAGAAGGGACTATGTTCAAAACGTTTCTAGTCTAGCCCATTACACGTTACAAGATTTGGTATCAACACTTTATACTTTAGGATGTCAACCCTACTCTTTTATGTTCAGTCAGTCAATGTAGTAGCTATAAACCAGCCCTAAACTTTGGTAAGAGTACAGAAGTTTTTATACTCTTTTTTATATTTAGTAGAGACAGGGTTTTGCTATGTTGCCTAGGCTGGAGGGCAGTGGCATGTTCATAGCTCAATGCAGCCTCGAACTCCTGGGCTCAAGAGATCCTCCTGCCTCAGCCCCCAAGTAGATGCAATGACAGGTGTGAAGCACCACAACCTGCTAACTTGTTCTATTTTTTGTAGAGATGGTGCCTGGATATGTTGCTCAGTCTGGTCTTGAACTACTGGTCCCGAGTGATTCTCTCACCTCTGCCTCCCAAAGTACTGGAATTTCAGGCATGAGCCACCATGCCTGGCCCTTCTTAAGGTCGTAAATAGGTAAAATATTATGTAGTCTTGATATGCCTACGAATTCTCATAGAATACATGTTTTTAAGTGCTTTCATAGACTTCATCAATTCCTAATGCTTACTGAGCAGTTGTCAGATACTTAACATATATTAGCTCATTTAATTGTCAGAGTCGCCTTTTTGAGTAGGTACTAATTACTATGATGAAAAAACTAAGGCACAAGGCATGACATCACTGTTGAAAGTCACCCAGCTGGAAGGAAATCATAAGTCCTCATGAGGTAATGACTTTTACTACCACACTCTCAATTACTGCATTTCTTCCATTACCTCCCCCGTATCATCACCACAAAGATACTGCTAAAATGCCACAACCTAATTAATGTCTTTTGAACTAATAATTTTTCTAGAAATAAGCTGAAGATTAAAGGTGCCCTTTAGGACATTTAATCTCAGGCCTCTCTGCCGGATAACTCCTTTCTACAAAGTATTACCCGGTGCCCTGACAGGTATATTTTAACCAAACCCTGGCTATGGCTCCAGAGCCAGGCTGTTCCTCACCACTCAACGTGCTTAGGTTTTACCAAGAAGTTGATCTGTGAGCCATCAAGTCTGGTTACCTAAAAATTCCTCCTTCCAATACAGTCAAGTTTTCTTTTGTCTAATTTCATTCTTTACTTTTTATTTATTTATTTTTTGGTACCACTACTTTCACCTTCAGTAAATTACCTTCCTATCTGGAGACACGGAGTTACTTGTCTATATATCTCCTTTCACTCCTTTCTATCTACAGAAAAATGCAGACCACCTGCACTGAACTTCCTCAACTCTTGTTCTTTCCAACTACATCTTCTTTCCATTTCCCCATCCTTTCTTCCATCCCATCTGAAGATGGGTCTTTATGGAATTCAAGGCTAACCCACCACCCTCCCTGTATTTTGAATCTATCTCGATCCTTTTACCCTAGACCTCACACTCAGTCTTTCCTGCCTTTAGTTTCATTAATATCGTCCTCTCTACCTGCACCCTCCTCAAACCCAAGCCACCATACCTACCATATCTCTCCTGGAAGGATGAACTAACTCTGCCACCTGTTGCTCAGCCCCTTCCACGTAGTCCATAAGTTTTTGGACTCCAGAGTCTATAAATATCTCTACCATGCTACTAAAACTGCTCTCTCCACATTCGTGAACTGACCTGGCATCTGGACTGGGGCCATTTCTAGGGCCTGCTCTGGGATGAGTCTCTGCACTGGGTGGTGTGGACAGTCCACTCATGTTGGGTGTGCTTCTTCCCTTGACTGCATTGGTTCTCCACTTGTCTGGAGGTTCCTTCTCCATCTCTTTCAATAACTCTTGCCTGAATACTGTATCAAGAGTTCCCTGAAGTCTGTGGGCTTGCTTCTCTTTTTATTCTACATATTCTTGTTTGAGGAGTTCATCTATACTCACTCATGATTTATCCATCTAGGATTCTGCCTAAATTCCAAACCTAAATTTCTAAATTCTTGACTAACATATTTATGTGGATAATATTGACTAACAGTTCTTAACAGCTTTTAACCTGCCAAGTACAGAACCCCACCAAGGGAAGGACTACAACATGGTTGAAGATACTGGCCCTGGAGTTGCACCTGCCTGAGTTTAAATCCTGAGTCCAACACACACACACTGTGTGTGACCTTGGGAAAGTTGCTTAGCTTCTCTGTGCCTTAGATTCCTCATCTGTAATATGGGAATAATCAAAGTTAAAATATCTAAGGTACTTAGTGCTTGATACATAACCAGTACCATTACCTATTATTAATGGTGTTGTTTTATTCTCCTAAAAGTCTGATCAGACCAGTATTATTATTTTATCTATCTATACCGAGAGAAAAGCTAAGTAGTTTGTGATACAGATGTTCTCAAACGGTAGATGTTCAAACCTTAATTCATATTTCCCATTAAAATTCGACTATCATACAGCCAGGCAAGGGGGTGAATACCTGTAGTCACAGCTACTAAGGAGGCTGAGGAAGGAATCAGGATCACGTGAGCCTGAGAGTTTGAGGCTGCAGTGCGTTAAGTTAATGCCTGTTAAAAGCCACTGCACTCCAGCTTGGAAACACAACAAGAACCTGTCTCTAAAAGAGTTTTTTTTTTGTTTTTTAATACATTTTGTTCTCTTTTTAAAAATGTGTAGATCATATTAAATGAAGCATAATCTATTTAGCTTCAAGAAGTAAATAAAATTTGGTATATTATAATGCTACTACTAAATAATATTCTATGTTTCTGGACAGAAAGGTTTAAAATTCCTTTTTGAAAACTGGAATCTTCACCTTGCAAATTTTCATCTCAAATTAGGTTATTTCACTTTTCTTAGTTCCACTGGAACGATAAAATAAAGAAAAGATACAACAGAAAAGGCCACCAGGGAAGCCATAGGACTCATTAATTACATTTGGCAATCCTGAAGATTTTTTGAGTTGTCTTTACTATGTATAATCAAAATACAATATCCCATATGACTTAAACTTAAAACTTATTTTAAGTTTAAACATAACAAGCTGCTTTATGCAAAGCCCTGAAGTAAGGGAGAACAGATGAGGGGAAGATCAGCATTTAAGAGTTATCTGAGCTGATGAACCAACCATTTACCTTACCTTTAAAAGTTCTAGACTTCCCTCCTTGGCCATGGGCACACCCTTTTTTACTGGATACCTCATTCTGACAGAAAGAGGTACTGTAGAAGGTTTAAATGGTGCTGCAACAGGGTAAAGACTAGGCCAGTCCTGGTCAACAGCCATTTTCTCTGTCCTTGGAGGCAGTGTCTAAAAAAAACACAAAATAGTTTCATATTGTAAAGAGAAACATTCTTTAATTTCAAACCAAAAAGCTGCAATTACAAGAAATAAAAGCAGAACTACAACCAATGTCGAATCTGACCTCTCACAAAGCTGCTGTTGTTCAAATAAAAAAAACACTAAACCTATCTAAATATCTCTGCACTCTCTCCTCAGACCCTCTGGCAAGGATCCCCTTTAATATTACATTTCCTTCACCAAAAGTTTCTTTACTTATTTAATTAGACACCTAGCAAAATGTTGAAATTTTATTTATGAAGGAGTATATTTTCAAAATAATTTCTAAAATATTTGATGGAAGTCAAATGAGAGGAACTTATAAACTTGAAAATAAAGAACATGGAAAATAAAGCATAAGAACTTGGAAATAAGTAAACTGGGGTTAAACTGATTGAATGAAAAAAATGAGCAATTATGTCCTTCCTAAGGTACAGAAAAAACTCATATTTGTTAGTTACTTAATCACATTCATATTTTTAAAAACAAAACTGTATTGTATAGGGAGAGATGGCCAGCATACAAAAGCAGAGTCTAAAGAAGCAAAATTCAGCAATGCCCATCTGAGTAATAGCAAAACCAGTGTAGTATATGTCCTAGAAGCAGGCAATATTCCTGTGAAAATGATGCTTTTGATGATTTCAATTTGACATCATTTAACTTCCAACTAATGTGCTTTTGTTCTGATTCCATGGTCACCAACTGACAGTATAACTTGGATTCTTCCATAGAGATGCCCACAAGGCAGGTTAGATTAATATTCCAGGCTACAAGATTATCAAAGGCATCATCAAAAATTCTATATTCTGGTTTATGCATGTTTCCTGGGAGTATGTGAGTGAGCTCACCTCTCAACGAGGACCCATTCTTTGGGTATTGGTTCATCCCACGCCCCCAAAAGTCAAAGATCATGAGCCTGTAAACATGATCTTGTACGGCTTCCTCTGATAGCACCCTTTTACCTCATAATGAGTATCTCTCCTATCTCATGTTAGAACTTCAGGAATCATTAAGATAGTATATAGTGAAGTATATAAATTGTTTAACGTTTTTTCCAGCAGCCTTTTGGTTTTGAATGTTCTTTCTTTTGTACCCAAAAGACAACACAACAGTTATAGAGAATTTCACACAGAGTTAGTTGTTCAACATCAACTGTGATCCCATCATCCTAACACATATTAAGGTTTTTGGTAATTTAAATATGAGACAACCCATTTTCTATAAGTTCGAGGACTGAAACCACCTTAAAGAAAACAAAACTCACAAACAGCTAGGAAAACTCTACAGTTACTTAAATATAAAATTTATTATAGTTACTGATACAGCAAACTCATTGTCCAAAGAAACATTTTCAATAAATTTCAAAGTTCAAGTTAAATAAGCCCACTTTTCCAAGTTAAAATACCTAGCTAGAAATAAGCACTTTAAAAATTTTTTAAAAACTACTTTGAAATGTTCTAATTATGCATATACTGGTTCGTATTTGGAGTTGCTCTACTCTTACTATCAAAACCCCCTCAATTTTTCCTTCCTTATTGTGTGTTAGAACGATCAGTGCTACAGAAATACCACTAACAAAATTCACAGCCATTCCTAATGAAACACACGACTGTAGAAGAGGGCCAGTTACTTCCATACAGAAAATACCTTTAAAACATTATCTTAGGTCTCTCTAAATAACTGCTTTGCTAAACTGAAATAATAATGGCTATATTTATTGCGCATTCTCACATGCAGACACTGCGCTAAATGCTTTTCATTTAATCTTATTCTTACAGCAAACAGAAGTACTATGTAGTACTATCCTTATTGAGAGGTCACTTACAGTCAAGAAAACTAAGAAAAATTAAGGTGACATTAGCATAGTATACCCAACTCGTCACACTGGACACCATTCTCTCTAGCTTCACCTCCCTTTATGAGGCTCCACTGCTACACTGAACTCCCTAGGACCAGCCTCGTTAGTCTTTCTCTGAACTTTCTGTTCTGTTTGGAAGGTGCTTCCCTCTCATCTGCCAGATTCCTCTGCACCCCCACCAGCACCATTTCTTCATATGAGAAATCCCTATTTGTCCTACAATATTCATTCATTCATTCACAATTTATTTGACATTGTGTACCAGAAACTAGGAAGGCAGTAATGAACAACATAGAAATGGTTCTGGGTTTCAGAGAACGTAGAGACTATCAAATAGGACAACTTTTTAATAAGAAATTTCAAACAACAGTAACATGTATTATGGACACATAGAACAGGGAACTGAACCAGTCAATTAGTTGGTGTGATGGTTAATTTTAGGTGTCAACTTGACTGGACTAAAGGATACCTAAATAGCTGGTAAATCATTTCCAGAGAACCATGGTGTTTGAGTTGGCAGACCGAGTGGGGAAGACTCACTCTCACTGTGGATGGGCACCACCTAATCAGATGGGGGTCCAGACAGAACAAGAAGGCAGAAGGAGAATGCACTCTCTTTCTCTTAGAGTAAGGCCAATCTTCTCTTGCCCTTGGCTGCCAGAACCCCAGGTTCTCCAGTCTTTGAACTCTAGGACATCACTGGCTGAGACCCCCACCAGGCTCTTAGGCCTTCAGAGTAGGACTAAGAGTTATAGTATTGGCTTCTGAAGTCTTTCGTATAATCAGCATCCCTGAGCCTCTAGGTTGTAGACAACCTATCAAGGGACTTCTCAGCTTCTATAATTGTATGAGCCAATCCTCCTAATAAATCTTCTCTCATGCACCTATGCCCTGTATCTCTATCTACATCTGTATCTACACATATCCTATCAGTTCCGTCTCTCTGGAGAACCCTGACTAATACAGTTGAAGAGAATCCCCTGAGGAAATTAAGCTAAAAGTCTGAAGGATGAGAACCTACCTCACTGAGCCATGGAGACAAGTAGGTGAGAAAAAGAGTTTCAAAAGAGTAGGAGAATGTGGAAAATCAGAGTAGAATAAGAGACAAATGAAACAAGAGGCAAACAATATTTAATAGGCTTCTCAACTATAATACATCCTGGGCAGAGAGCGCTCCATTTCTTTCTTCCAATCTTCCCAAATTCCTATAAATCCTATTGTCATTTATTCAACTGCACAAAAATCTAAACGGGTTTTTGAGACTTATCTTCAAGCCCCCACATCAAATCCATCAGTACTGGCTCTACTTGCAAAATAAATCCCAAATCTACCACACCGCCACCTTCTCAATTTACTATTACCCCAATCCAAGTCACCATCATTTCATTTGGACTACTCCAACAGCCTTCATATGGTTTCCTGGTTACACTATTACCCCAATAATGTTAGTTCTCCACACAGCAGCCAGTAGTCTTTTAAAAGTATAAATCACCTTGTATCACTTCCATGCCTTGTTCAAAGCCTTCCCAGGTGATCCCAAATTCAGAATATTAATAAAATACAAATGGAACACGTACAAGCCTTTACAAGATCAGGCATAACTTAACTCTCTGTGTCTCATACTACTCCTCTCTCTTTTACTCAGCTCTGGCCACACCGGCCTTCTTTCTGTTCCTTGATCACACTTCTAAGCTTGTTTTCACTTTTGGGTCTTTGCACCTGCAGTTCTCTATGGTAACAATGCTTTCGCCCCAGATCTTTACAGGACCCTGGGCTCTGCTCAAATGTCACTTTCTCAGAGACGTCTTTCTTGACTACCCTATCTTATCCTACCCTATAGCCACTACTCCCCCAGTCCATCGTTCTTAATACTATGGTTTATTTTTCTTAATAGCAGTGAACACTAACCAACATTGTATTTAGTTCTTTACTTATTTATACTGCAAGATCTGCAGTATATAAACACCTCAATAGGGCTGTTGTGAGAATTCAGTTCAAGAGAGCAACAAGGGAAATAGGAAACACAAAGTAAACTACTGGAGAAAGGAGAGATGGTGGCCTACACTAGACTGCTTGCGGGAAGAGTAAATTAGAGCATAAACTAGAGTTATTATAGGGGTTAACACATACCACACTCCCTGTTTGACTGGACGTGTCCACCCTTTGGCTAACCCTTCCCAGTCTCTTGCCAGCTCCTTCTCAACGCTCTCCTGGTCACTGTGTTCACACTTTTATTACTATCACAGAGCCTCTCCTGTTAATAAATCTGTCTGTACCACTAGACTTCTCCGTGGCAAGCACACTATAAGGCATCCCTATAATCTCCGCTGCACGAAGGTCACCCTATTTGGTGGCGCGGAATTCAGAGCTGCAGTTTGTTCCGGCACAGTCACATGCCTCTCTTAACGTTCGGGAGAATCCGTGGTTCAGCACCGTCGGACAGACATGACCGAGCCCCACGGAGAGAGCGCCCCAGGCGGAGCAGGTCCCGGGAGGCGGAAGGTGCAAGTTTCCTGAGCAAGCGCCCAGAGGTTCCACCGCAGAAGCCCACGGTTAGGAGCAAGGCGAGGCGGGCGTGGAGGACAGTCCGACATGCTCAGCTTCCTCACCGGCGGGCTAGCAACAAGCTGGCAGAGGACGCACCGGCCTCCCCGGGACGGCGCGGGCTCCGCCACCGCCGCAGCCATCATGGGGCGGAACTTCCGCCCTCGTACCTGCCCCACGGCTCCGAGGCTCCGAGGCTCCGAGGCACTCAAGCGGGTAGGGCTGGGAACCTGCGAGGACACGGTGGTGGAGAAGGCGCGTAAAGTTCTGGCTCGCTGCTGCAGAGCCAGCTACGCAGGGGAAAGCGGGGACGCCGCGGCTGGGGGACGGCAAGCCGGAGGGGACAGGCGCGTTCGTTCTCAGGGGGCGGGGCTGGGGCCGCGGGGCGCAGACTCGCCGGCTCTTGCCCCGCCCCTTGCCCCGCCCCTAGGGTGCGGGTTCCAGAAACACGTCTGCGAACTCAGCGTCGGAGCCAAATATATAGCAAGCTACCCCCAAATAGGGAAAGCTAATGAAAAGAAAACGAAAATATCCTTTAATAATAGAATGAATCAATTCGAAGACAGTTGCAACCAGAGATTTTGAGTGATGGGGAAAATGTGGCTCGCAGAAGTTTGGGTACAACCTTACATGACTTAGGAGCTTTGCCGACTTCCCTGACTTTTGTAATTACTGCTTTTCTACTTTTACATGGATTAAAGAAATGTGAAGCTAGTGCAAGTGATGTGTACCCAAGGGAGAGACGCAGTGTCCTGTAGTAGTGAGGAGGATGGTCCCTTGAGCCAGACTGCTAGAGTTTGGAACTTGAGGTCACCCGATCTGGGATGTAGGGTCTTCAGTCAACATAGGCGCATCTTTGGGTACAGTGTTGGCATCCAGTGAACACCGTATGCCTGTATCCTATAACTTACCAGTGATTTGGTTAGCTTGCTCATAGCTCAAGTTACAATACAGTCAGATCTCATCATTACGACTCAGAAAATAATGTTTATCTTTTAATGAGCGCTCTCATTTTCTACCCTAGTGGTTAATAAAATTATCCTTTATTTTTTAAATCAGAGTACAAAATTATAATAACACGAATAACTGGGAATAAACACAACTGACTCTTAGTAAGCATACGACTAGTAGAGCAGAGGTCTGCAGACGTTCTAGAGTATTCTGGCTGTGAGTATTCAGTGTGCCACGGGTGAAAAATGGCAAGAGAGGGACAAGTATTTGTAATAATCACCATTCTCATCTTTTCTGGCCTCTTCCCATCCCATTATTGCTCCTAGGCAGAAACACGGTGCATTAGATGCCTAGGGCTATTGTAACAAGTACTACCGAATGGGTGACTAAAAACAACAGAAATGCATTCTCTCTCACAGTTCTGGAGCCTAGAAATCTGACTTCCAGGTGACTACAAGGTTGGCTTCTTCTGGACCTTTTGAGGGAGCATCTGTTCCCTGCTGCTCTTACAGCTTCTGATGGTCGCTGCCAATCCTTGGCATTCTTTGGCTGGTAGAGGCATCAGAGCAAAGTCTGCCTCCATCTTCACGTGGTGTTTTTCCCTCTCCTCTAGCTATTTTTAAGACTAATAGCATGGCCTTTTTGGTCAGATGGAGTTGCAAAATTGCTTTGAAGGGTGAACTAACCACTCGTGTTGGTGCATAGCTGCCCAAGAGGAGTACCTCAAAGGTGACTGCAGTGATATTCAGCAGTGAGTTACGTAGCACTTTTTCTAGGATGAGTTCACAAACTTAGCTGTCTGACCTTCATATAGAGTACTGCTTAAGAAGTGTGGGCCTCAATCCTAGTTGAACACTAGAACCACCTCAGGAGATTTTTAAAAACAATTGTCTAGACCTTGATTGAGAGGTTTGATCAATTGGTTCAGGAGTGTTTGGAGCTTTGGTTTTGGTGTGGGGTGATGTGTGTTTGTTCGCATATTTTGTTTCTTGTTTACTTCTTAAGTTTACTGAGTGAGTCCAATATTCAGGCATCATTGAGACCCACTGGGATCAGCCTTAGAAAGGATGAAGTACATATAAATCTATTAGGGCAGAAAATTATCCACAATATATGGTTTTGTGAAATATAGGTTATAAGGCAGTTATGGGTTTTATAATCCCATTTGTGGACAATATTTTTTGGATGCAATACAGGTTCAGGAAGGGTAAACAGTGAATTTGAGGAAGTGGATCTAAGGGGAGAGGTGAGACTTCTGGAGACCTTACTTTCTACATCTTTGTACTTGAATGTTATATCAAGAATTCAAATTTTTAAACATTAAATGAGAATACAGTATTTTAAAAATCAATAAAAGCTTCACATTTTTATTTTCACTTAGGAAAAAAATCATGCTAAGTCTTTGATTTATGGCTTCCAGCTTTTTATAACATGAATATTTAGAATTTGTACTAGGGCTCTGGAATTTTGGTAAAATCAAACTTTATAAAATATTTTCACAACCCCTGTTTCCTTTGAAATATAGTCACATATCATGTAGCCACATTTCATTCACGCACCAACCACACATGGCCCCATGAGATTATAATGGAACCAAAAAAATTATATTGCCTCATGTTGTTATAGCCATTGAAACATTGTACACAATTAATTTTTTGCTAAATTTAGTATAGCCTAAGTGTACAGTGCTTATAAAGTCTATATTAGTATACATTAATGTCCAAGGCTTTTACATTCACTCACTACTCATAAGCACCCTATGCAGGCATACTGTTTTTTCATTTTTTAAATTTTAACTTAATTAATTTTTTTTGAGACAGAGTCTCACTTGGTCTCTCTGGGTAACATGCTACGGCATCATAGCTCACAGCAACTTCAAACTCTTGGGCTCAAGCGATCCTCTTACCTTAACTTCCCAAGTAGCTGGGACTACAGGTGTTTTTTAAATTTTTCTGAAGTATTTGTACTGTATCTTTTTTGTGTTTCATGTTTAGATATGTGTAGATGTGCACTTACAACTGTGTTACAGCTGCCTACAGTATTCAGTACAGTAACAAGCTATACAGGTTTGTAGCATGGGGGCCATGGGCTATTCCATATAGCCTAGGCATGTAGTGGCCTGTACTACCTAGCTTAGCAAAAATACACTCTGTGATGTTAGCATGATGACAAAATCACCTAACAATGTACTTCCCAGGACGTATCCCTGTCATTACGGAATACATGACTGTAGTTGAAGTAATTCCCATTTTACAGATTAATAAAACCAGTTAAGCCACTTGACTGTATCTCCTGAGAACTGAGGCTCAAATCCACATCTGATTCCAAGTTGAATTTTCTCTCACTGCACCACTTTCTTGGTAGCATTTCTACACAGCATTTCTGCAGACAGGGGTCACTATACACCAAGAAAGCATTGACTGACTGTTAGCCAAAGCAAGGACTTCTGAGTGATAATGGGGAGAATGCCTTGACTACACTTTGAAAATGTCACTTGACTGCTGGGGAAGACCTGATTGTAGGGAGAAAAAGAGGAAAAGTGGAGCCTAGATGGGCATTCAAAGTGGGAATAACTGTCGCTTAACAATATCAGAGATGCTGCCACGGCCTATTCAGACCCAGTTTACAGAAGGCGAGGCCTAAAATGCTTTTCTTGATTTTTAGATTTCTTAGGATAAAAATATGTCAAAGACAAATCTTTTCTTCCCTTGCATATATTTTTATTTAAGACCCATTAGAAATAAAGCATATAATTGTGACACATTTCATATTCCTCATCCAAACATCAGCAAATGCTATGTGCTTTACCTTTAACTATGTCCTAACCATGACCTGTTCACTTCTTCTCCTCTACCATTTTGGTCCTCGTCACCTTTTCTCTCATCCAGATTATTGAAGTAGCTGGAAAAGTTAAAATTAAGAGCAACTTACTCTATTAGGCAATTCATCTAGCAGTTCTTACCTGCAGGGGGAAGATGGGCAAATACATGTAGATGCTATATTAAAAACAGGTAATTAAAAACTGATGCTATGTGCCTTAAACCATATACTAAATTGACTTCTGTATTGAAGATGAAAAATACTGAAAACATGATTGCATCAACTTTCCTACTGGTTAAAATTAGGCCTTGATTCAAGAATGGTGCATGCGGTGTAAAATTACTTGTGTAAAATTATAAAAAGACTTTGGAAGTAGTTGTTAAAGTTTGTCTAAAACCATATAAATCATATTCAGGAGTTTTTAAATATCGGAGTACTTTTATAAGGGAAAAAATTTACACATTTGAGGCTGGGCAAATTCTACAAATAACGAAGAATGGCTTTTTAGGAATGATTAGTTCAACCTCGATCACAGTTCATCACCCCATAGGAGCTTTTTGGTCATGCTGAGACATGGATCTGTCTGTGAACATATGTATGAAATTACAAATTTTGTCTTAATTCCACAAAACTTTGGAAACTCACCTTAACCAAAACATACATTTAAAATAATTTTTTTTTTGGTATACTTGGGGGAGAAGTGGGGCATTTTGTAGAACAGCAGGAAGAGAAAGTTATTATCTTTTCCAAACATCTGTTTCTCTCTCTCTCTCTTTTTTTTTTTTTTTGTTTTCTTTATGAGGGTTTCAGAAGAATGTAATTACTAGACTTTTACTATTTTTATGATGATAGCTGTTTACCAAAATGGTAATTTTGAAAAAACACCCTCATGGAGAAACGGTCTTAAACCTGCCTAAGAGGTTTTTTGCTGCAATGAATTCATTCTCTAGAGTCGGCTTGTCACACAGATATTGGACTTGTTAACATGAAATTCCATGAGGAATGCTGCTCCCCCAGTTTCTTGGTGAAAATTCTGAACAGCAGAACTTTGAGCAAAATTTTGTAGTTGAGATATTTAAGGCATAGTAATCTTTGGGGGATTTTATTCATTTAGGACTTTATGAAGATGACAGGATTAATTAGATTACAATGACTGAATTCACAATAATAATTCATATATGAATAATATGATCAATTTTAAAATATCTATGCAGCAAAATACAAAGGAGCATTCCATTATTAAGTTCTAGTTCCTTCTTTGCTAGGAACTGCTGAAAGCCCTGACCTAGAAGCATCTGAGAGAATATCTTTTTTTCATTATTTTGAATTTCTCTTCTTTGGGGCATGCTCAGGTTTTATTGACCCTTTCCTACAGGTTTGCTGGCAATCTGTCTGTCTCATGCCACTCCTAACTACAAATCATTACCACTGTCAGTGATCACTTTACTGATACTGTCACATTTTTCATTCTACATCTGGAAATGTTCAAAGTTTACTTTAAGCCCCAAGTTGTATCAATTTTTTCTCTTAAGTGTGACTCAGAGGAGTTTGTTTACCCTGCCGCCTCTGCTGCCTCTATTCTTCCAATGTGTAGCCGAAAAGAAAAAAAGGTTGGACAACCCTGGCTGAGTATAACAATTCCGTGCCCTTAAATGATGAATTCTAAACTAATTTCAGCCATGTTTGAATACACTGGATGTCATTTTCAGGATCCTCCTTGACTCTTCCTGCTCCATCTACATTCCCCGTGTCCAAATGATCAGCATCCAACATGCCAAGAGCACTCAAGTGTGTCAGGCAACATCCTAGATGCTTTATGTTTGCTGAGCATTTCGTCCTTGCAACAAACCTGGAAGGGAAGTACCAATATTATGCCCTTTTTACACATAAGAAAACTGAGACGGAGGTTAATGGACTTGTTTAAAGTCACACAGCTAACAAGAGTCAGAACCATTATTTATACCAGGTAATTTGACTCCAAAATCTATACTCCTAACCACTTTGGCCTAACAATTGCTTATTTTGCTTAAGTCTCTTCATTTTAGCTTGTAAATAATGCCAGAATTCTCCTGCTTCTCTACTTCTCCACCACCCCTGTAGTGTACATTGCAATCATCTCTTGTCTGATCGGGAGAATAGTTTCCATGGATTCACTCTTGCCACTTTACAACTATGTGCTTTTCAAAAAATGCAAATCTGATCAAGTCATACTCAAACACCTACTGCCTCCAAATTCTCTTAGGCTAAAGATTAAGACCTTTTTGCTTGGCTTACCAAGTCTCGAAGAAAACAGTATCTGTTTATGTCTCCAGCTGCTTCTTTCCGCTCTCCTTCTTTTCCCTCTGAACCTCAGCCGCATTGGATTTCTTTGTTTCATGGTCCTTTCTGCCGCATAGCTTTTAGATATGCTCTGCATTCTGCTTTGAAAGATCTTCCACTTTTTCACTTTCAGATCAAGTGTAACCCTCCCAGAGAGAAGCCTTCAGTGGTTTCCCAAAATAGGAAAGGTTCATCTAATAAAGTTTTGAGCTAACATCCTGCACTTGTCTCTCATAAACTTATTATAGCATATAATTACATATACCTAGTTGTATGATTATTTGACAAACATCTTTTTCCCTACTGGGCTTCATGTCTCCTTGCCTTCCACTCTTTGTCTGAAACCTATGACATTGCCCAGTACTCCGTAGCCACTCAATCAAAATTAACGACTAGATTCATGAATGAGTAAATATGTTTCTGGAGGCACAGGCAGAATTCTTCATATTTAGGTACTTAGAGCAAAGTATGAGTAAAATGTTGAAATATCACAGTTGAAACAAAAATGGAAGTTTCTTATAAGGGAAGATAGAAGATTTGGGAAGGATTCAGGGAAGGAAAAAAGAAGAAGGGAAAGGACAATGTGGAGATATTTTCAGGCTTTCTCATCCACCCCCTATGTGAGACGGTTGCTTAAACTTTGTCAAGATCAAAGGTTCTGCCTTCCCTGAGAACTGCCTTCCTTCTGGAACTTGTGCATTTCTTTCTTGAATCATGTATCTCCTTATATAATAGTATCATAGCAGGCAATTATCAGGTTAAGGAATTGAGTAAGCGAAGGAAAGAGATTATGTTTTATAACTATATATATTATATATATATCTATATATGTATCAGTGAATATCTTAAGGGCTTACTATTAGTACATCATTCAGAAATCTGATAAGCTGGAAAAATGATAACTACGGGAGTATTCTAATATTGTCGACATCTACTGTAGTTTTTAAGGTGCCCATGTGTTTTGTGTCGTAAATAATCTCTGTGGAAGTGGGCCCCTGCCACCTGCTCCAGCCTTATCATCTAACCCTCAGAACCCAGACCAGAGGCTCCGGTGTTATCAAAGCCCCCACACCATGCTGTGGGCTGCTTCACTTCCTGTGCTGATGCTCCCTTCTCTAATTGTACTACCATTGTCCCCTCTGCCCAAGTATTTCTTAAGCTCCACCATCGTAGGCTATATTAGGTCCTTCTCTTTAGTTCTCCTTTAATGCCCTGGGTGTATTTATGCTACATTTGTCATCCTTCCTTTTGTAATAATGTTCTGTGTTTGCCTGTGTTTCTCCTCGATACCAATCCCGACGAAGGTGGAATTGTGTTGTTTCCATCTTTGAGCCTCTCCCTAGCACAGTGGTTGGACCATAACACTCAAGAAAAGTCTGGGGGTTAATCTTGCTGCTGCTTTTTGTGTAGTTTTATTTACTTACAGTCTACATTTTTTTACACAATCTTTCAAACTGTTTACAGTTATCCATAGACTAGTGAGAAAGTAGCATAATTCTGATGCAGGGACAAAAAAAAATCACAATAACAGGAATACAACATATCCAGGAAGAAGACTAAAACTGCATATTAACTCAACAAAAACTCCTAGTAGTATGAATAAGCCTCCAAATTTCCTCTACATTTTTTAAGAGCAATTTTTATGAAACCATGGATAAGTAAACAACTCATGTTATTTTTGAATATGCATTACATCATGGAACCAATGCAGTACAGACAGCTCAAAATAGCAATGAAACTGGGTGTAATTTCCCTTATTTCTTTCCCAATGTTCACAAAATAAAGTCAATTTCTCAGTAGCTTCTATTTTTGCCTTTAACAGGGTTTTTGGATGTCCGATTTGTTTTTTATTATTAAAAATCAAATGACCTATTTATTAGTATTATAGTACAGGTTGACACAATTAAGGAAAGTATTTAGAAATAATTTAATTTTAAGGTGATAGATAAATACATTAGTAAGCTTACAACATATTCAAAAGTAACATACCGAAGAAAAGTCATCTTATATCTCCATATGGCTATTATCCAATTATAATACTTAGGTATCATACGCATTTTAATATTAAAATACATTCTGTTAATATGCAATTGAACTAATATTCACTACAAGCCTATATCAAGTGTTGTGCTAGGAATCTTCTTGCCCATCACCAACCACACACAAATATCAGAGATATTAATGTTATTAAGAATGAAATGTCTAAATGCCTTAAGTACTAAGTTTGACGGTTGGTATCTCTGGCATTTCATTGACACTTCTTTGTTTTTATTGTGAAGGTACATCCTCAGTCTTTCAAATGCATGTTTTGGCTTATGATTATCTTTCGCATTTTTTAAGAGTAATTTTTATGAAACGATGGATAAGTAAAAAATTCATGTTGTTTTTGAATATGTGTTTCATTATGGAACCAGTGCAGTGCAGACAGTACAAAATATCTGTTAAGTATTTGGGAAAGATGTGGATAATGAATGATTTTAATCTTGAAAATGAGCCACATGGGTAACCAGAGACCAAGGTGGATAATGATGAACTGAAGGCTGTAGTGGAAGGGAGTCCATCTCAACCTATGCACGAATTAGCAGCATGATTTGATGTAGCTATTCCAAAAATGTTGAACCATTGGAAACAAATTGACCAGGGAAAGCAGCTGGAAAGATGGGTTCTTCGTGAATTAAATGAATGTCAGAAGGGAAATCGTCTTGAAGCTTGCCTTTCTTTGCCATCATGCCATAAAGGTAAGCCATTTCTAACTGTATTGTTATGTGTGATGAAAAATGGATTCTTTTTGACAATCATAAGCATTGGACACAATGATTGGATAAAGATGGGAGTGCCAAAACAGTCCAAAACCAAATATTCATCAAAAACAAACAAAACACTGGTACTAATCGCTTCAGATTCATGTGGATGTCTACTGCAACTACTTGCAGTTAAGCAGCCACCATTGTTCAACAGACACAAGTCAATCCTCTTGCAAGATGGTGCTTAGCTATATGTTGCACAAACAATGGTGCTCAAACTACAGAAGTTGGACTTGGAAACTCTCGTCATCCACAGCATTCATCAGACCTTGCACTCACTGACTACCACTTCTTCCAGGCTTTGGACCACTCCTTGCAAAGGGAGAACATTCAGTGCTCAGCAAGCTGTGGAAAATGCCTTTCGCCATTTTATCACCACTTGCTCTCCAGGCTTCTTTGCTGGTGGCACAAACAGACTGCCCTTAAGATGGCAGTAGTTTTAGGTGCATATTTTGATTAATTGCACAGCTTCTTGTTTGAGGTATAATAAACTAAAGTTTTAAATTGAAATCAGATATTTCAGATGTAATGACCTAATAGAAACAAAGTCTAATAAAATTTTAAATAGGCAGCTGGCAATGTCTTTTTGCAAAGCCCTTGGCTAATCTCTAGGGGTGTTATTTTTGTCACTGCTAAAAGTGTCCTGTGCATTGTTCTTAGAATTACGTACCCAATTGAAAATGACCATGCAAGGCTTCAGCAAGACTTGAAAGCACCAGCTGCTTGATAACAGGTGGAAGTCAGTATTTCCAGGAGGCCATCTAGTACCAGGCTGCTAAGAGGATGTGCCTAGCAACCACCAGTATTTTGTGATGCGGGCAGCCAAACACGGTGTCAGTAGAACAAACAAGAGATAACTTGGGAAGTGAGCTGTCATTACCTTCTGATTACTATTTCCCCCTGGGAGGAAAAATTTTCTATACTATTATTTCACCCTTCTACATCTAGGGATTTCCTTACATTTCTTAGAAAGTTATTCCTACCCCAAACTAAATTCATTCCAGAATAATCCCCCCACTTACAGGTCTGTTCTCTGATCACTCATAATGAAATTTCTTGATAGTTTCAAAATAAATTTGTTTAAAATTGCCTTCTAGGGATGTCAAAAATTATTTTGCCTCTATATCACTTACTTAAATCTATTGGTTTTTAACATTGTGAAGTCTGTCATTTATTATCTGAGCATTGATAAATTAATATAGGATATTTAAAAAGAATAACGACTCTTTCATTATCAACTTCCATGGGCTTTAAGTTAATAATTTCAAAATAAAGAAACAAATGTCTCAACGATAGTCTCAGTGCTAGATTATGGAGAAAGAGTCTATTCCAAGGGTTTGAAAGGGAAACAGAATTATTTATGATAACTGATGCTTATGCAGTGAAAATCTTATATAGTGTAAAATTTAATAGAATGCTAAATTTTACAAAGAAAATTACTTGATCTTGAAAAATCTTTAAGAACTCTGACTTTTGCAAACAACAGCAAATAATTCTTACAGTCTAATAACCTGATTATCATAGATGGCTTTACTTTGGAATCCAGACAGGGACACTGAAAACAAAAATTGTCACTAGAACATTTAGAATATTTGCAAAGGACACTGCATAAAAAAAATTTGTTATTTTTCCATAGGGCCAAAGGCTGAGAAAAATAAAATACAGAGAAAAAATTTATCTATGAGAATTTCTAAATATTTTAATGCCCTTGCTATAATTTGAAAGGAATACCTAACATTTAATTTTTATTAAAAAATTTAATAAACAACATGTCAGCTGTTCCCAAAGCCACAAATTATTAAAATTATGCCCTGAAGTGTTGCTTTTTATCTGATTAGGTCTGAACATGTCCCCTCTCCTCGAATACCACCCCTTGAGCTCTACTGATCTGCAGACATTTTTTCAGTCATGTGGTTTCTTTTGTATATACAATGACATTTACTCTTTTCCTCCCTCCATTTTTTTTGCACACTACTCTTTTCACTTACTGATACTTCTTTCTGTGATGATATGTAAAGAACATGCACATTTTTTAAAACAATCAAATAGTGTGTCATTGCATGAGTGGATATACTTTGACAGTCCTCTATGGGTAGACATATCTATTGTTTACTATTTTTATTTTTTTTGCTATTGTAAATAATGCAGCCTGTTAGCATCTGGGATTAATTACCCAAAATGGAACTTCTGAGTTAAAAAGCATATGTTTTGGCAATTAAAAAAATATTGCAAAGTTGCCATCTCTGAGGGTTATGCTAATTCATGTTCTTTCCAGAAATATGTAAGTTCTATTACTCCATAGCTAATAGAGTATATTATTAAACCTTTGACTTTTTCCTGTTGCCTTTGGGAAAGAATGGTGTATGAACATATACTTTTAATTTGCCCTTTTTAGGAATGTGTTTAAGAAATTCTCACATTTAAGAATTTTTTTTCATATATCTAATAGCAACTTGGTTTATGTTTAATAAATGTCTATTCATATACATCGGATTTTTGTCTATGACTTTTAAAAAATAAATTTCTGCAATAGGAAGGGTCACCTTTTGCCTGAGATATGAGGTGATATTTCTTTCCCAATTTGTTGTTGTCTTTTGACTTTGCCTACATGGTATTTCTAGACGAGATGTCCTTTTTTTCTGTGGTTGGATTTAATCAGTCTTTTCTTTAATGTCTTTAGATTTGGAGACTCAGAAAGGTTCTCCTTAAGGTAATAAAAGAATTACCATATTTTCCTTTAGAATTTATATGGTTTGTTTTTTTTTTCTTTCTGTGGTTAAATGATGCATTTAAATTTGTCCTGGTTTAGGGTGTGAGCTGCATATACTACATTTTTTCCCCAGTCATGAAGTTGGGTTATTTATAATCCTTTCCACTTATTTAAATCCTATTTTCTGAATTGTCTCAGGAAATGTCTCTTAGTCCAGAAACATTTAATTTTTTTAGAACTGTCATGGCCCTTGGAATTTTACCGCTGCCTTGTTTTTATAATAAGGTATGTGTGTAGGGCTTGTCAATTTATAAGGTCATTTTCTACATATCTTTTTAAATAAGGAATCTGACACTCTTGATCACCTAGATTTGGAAAAAAAGAGCTATGACTCTGGAAGTGTGACATTTGGGCACAAGTTTAATGCTCTATTAAACATATGAAGGGTGCATTACTACACATACACAAATTTTGTTTCTCTGAGGATGTGGACTATGTCTGCTGTCTTTCCATCACGGCAATGGAAGTTATTTATGCCAAACAAACTCTCCATAAACATTTGTTTGTTGACTGATTTAATGTTTTATGGCTTCTTCTAATAAATCTCTCCCTTTCACATAGGCTTGTTTCCTCCAAAACTATGATAAGATTTCCCCCTTTCCATTCATCTCTCAGTTTTCTAATGAAATGATTAATATGTCTTTGTGGGAGTGCCCATAATTACAGGAATCAGATTGAGCTGGCTACCAGAGTGGAAGAGGGAGAGTTTTCCCTCAAAAGCCTCATATAAAATACTTCAATAAAACAGAATCCAAGTATAATCAAAAGCATTTATTACATAGTTGTTGAGGGACACTAATGCCAGGCAGTAAAATGGATAGTGATAAGGATGACTGATTAGATGTCAGCACTTGACAATTCTGGTTCCTTCTCAGCCATGAAAGATAGCGTGTTTTTTAAAAATCCTTTTGTCTTTTTTCCCCAAAACACCTGGTATCTATTTCCCCCAATGTCTGGCAATCAGACTTTAAATTTCTTCTGGATCCATCCATCCCTTCCACCACTCTTAACTCACGGGCTTTGGCTCCAGAGAAGCTAAATCATCAGGTAAGGCCTCACATCTCCCAGGCCATCGAGACAGGTTCAGAGATAGACATCTATTTAGTGAGAGTAATGAGGCACAGTGAGATATTTTCTGGAGTTTATAGGAAAGCAGTGGGTACAGTATCAGACCTGAACAAGAGAGGACATGACAATTTGCCACCACACTAAACTCGAGAATTAAATAAATAGAAAAGAGTTAAACAGAGTTGGAGAAAAACTGTGTAATTTTGATGATATTTTCCTTGGTCCCTAAACAGTTTTACTTAATGTCAGCTCCACTTCTATGATTTTCAGTGTGTTCCACCTGTAAATCCCGCTCTTCTTTTTTTTTTTTTTTTTATTTGTTTAGCTATTTTGACTTAATACTAACCAATAGAATCACAAAAGTACTTGGGTCTTAGGTTCTCTCCTGTAAAATAGCCTGGGCACATGTCGCTTCCAATTCTAAAATCATATGAGATAAAGGTACCTTAATAGATAAGCTACATTTGCCAGCCTTATTTAGCACACAGTTCTTGAATTTTGGCTATTAGCCATGAATATCTGAATCCATATATTGACCAGCCACGTATTAATGGGCATCTACTCATTCTTAGGAACTGTTAGCAGTTCCATTTTCCATGTTTCCCCAGAGAATAATAAAATAACTAAACTACTCCATTTGAATATGTGATGAGTCAAGTTGTTTCTTGATTCTATTCACCTTATTTCACAATGTATCAATCAAACAGATACTTTGTCTTAGATTTGACTGTTCCAAATACAGTTTTACAGAGTATGTCACTTGGAATTAATTGATTAGGTGAGACAGATACCACAATAGCAGTGATAGGAGTTTGTTTCCCACTAATGGAAAAGCAGTTTGGAAGCAGCCAGCCGGGTGCCCACAGAGAAGCACTCAACGGAAACTAAGTGCCCAGCCTTCTTCCGGTCTCAGCTCTGACGTCACAAGTTATACAACTTTCCGCTCAAGGTCTAGGACAGCTCATAAATTTGATATTGTGGTCTTCCCATTCTTTTGCCATTAAAATGTCTATTCTTTTGTATGATGGTTAGAAAATGGGTCAATTTCCTTCATGTCTTGATTTGGAAAAATACAAAGCCGGCAAACTTACATTGAGACTCTTACTTTCCCCTCATCACATGTATCAAGTCCCCATTTCAGACAAAATTTGGACAATTGTAAACTGCTAGGGTCCTGCCCCAGGGCCAGGGTCCATTAAGACCTATGGATCTGGCCGCAATTGATTGAAGAACTATAAAGTCAGAAACAACAAGAGATAGAGACTAGACACACAGAATAGAAGTTTCAAAGGTGGGAGCCCAGGGGACCAACGCTCATTTGTGGGGTTCTGAAGGTGCCTCCCCCCCAGCGTCAGTTCCACTCAGCTTTTATTGAAGGTTATTTGCTCATTAGCCCAGAGGGTAAGCTGAGGAAGGGAACAAAGACACCAACAGTTTCTCTGAGTGAGCATATCAGCTCCTATTGTTTCTATAATCATTAAGAGTCTGAGCAATCTTGAGAAACCTGGAACCTGAGCCTTGTGTGGGGTCAGTCTCCTGTCTGTGGTCACACACACTGATTCCTAGGGGAGTGTTAATACCCACTAGTTCACTGTGGAGTAAAAACGTCACTGGCATCAATCTCCTCTGAAGAACCAGTGGGAGAGGGGAATTTTCCTTTCATCACCACCACAGAGGCTCTTTGTCTGTGACAAGGGATATAAGCCCTCCTACTCACATTTCCAAGCTCAAGCTGTTCCCTTGATCTCTGCCCCAGCCAAATACAAATCTCCACAATGGGTATTTGCTTTGACTGTGAACTAGGCAGGAAGTGACCTAGTTAATTTTTCTTGCTGGGCCTTGCACGCAGCTTCATCTGTGGCCATAATTCCTTCAGAGTGCTTCCAGACCCAGCAGGGGTGTTAGCAAGCTGTATCCCCAATAGGCCAGGTTTCTATGAAAAGCAGGAAACTTGCTCAGGTAAGAAATTTAGCAGTGGCTGTTTTAAAAGTAAGCTATTGACTTTCCTTTGTTCTGCCTTGTTTAGCTTACTTTTTTATTTTCCCCTTTTCCTGGGACTGTTTTCCCTTGCCAAGTATGGGGTCTTCGGTCCCCATTCTGCCTGCAGTAAACTGGTCCATGAAATTCAAACTTAGAAGCCACTGGCTTATTTTAACTTCAGCACTCACATAGAAACTGAAGGAGTGAAGTGGAGGCATAAATTAAACTAAAATAACCTTCCTCCTTATATCTCTATATGGTCATCATACCAACAGATTAATTTTAGAAATATGTGAGAAAAGGAATTTAATTACTGTCTTAGTCTCTCTTTCTGTAACACAGAAATAATAATATCCTCATGAATGCTAGAGTACTAAATGAAAGGATTTCAATATTACTCCAAAAAGATATAAAAATGTGACAATAACTAACATTTTCTTTAGTGTAGTACACTGAACTTAAACAGAGCTGTAGATGCTACAATGTCTGGGCTGATCGTAGCTCTGCTGTTTAGTGGCTATACCAGCTCTGTGTTTATGCATCAGTTTCCTTATCTGTAAAATGGGGATACAAATACTTAAAGTAGTGGTTCTTGATCAGGGGTGATTTTGGCCCCTTGGGGACATTTGGCAATGCAAGTAGACATTTTTGGTTACTGGGGAGATGGTGTGTGACTGGCATTTTTTGGGTAGGATACTGCTAAACTTGCTACAAATGAATGGCACAATCCCCTGCTACCCAGAATTGTCCAGCTCAAATTGTGAATGGTGCCAATGTAGGAAATACCACCTTATAGGACAGTTGGGATGAATTAAATCATTTAATTAACAAGCGTACAACACTTGGAACAGTAAGCACTATTTAAGTGTTGGCTACTATTATGACCAAGCTTTTTGTTAAAGAGTTGTGGGCAAATCTCTCATTCAATTTATTGAACCCATAATGAAGAGAGACCATTAGTATTACTGTTTTATAGGTGAGGAAATTGAGACTTAGGAGTGGTTGAGTAGTTAACTTGCCTAAAATCACAGTTAATTGATAATAGAGTTGGCCCACAAAACTAGGTTTATGTGACACCAAAGCCCATATTTTTAATACTACCTAAACAGATCCTTAGATACTACATGTAAATAGGAAACTTCATTAAAGGCAGACTGCCTTAAACCCCCCCTCTAAATCTCCTTTTCTCTTTACCTTCATTTTGCAACTTTTTAATTTCCTCAACATTTTATTTTGATAGCTGTCCCTATTGGCAAAAATATTCCTGGTCTGATTTAGGTTTTTATGTTTTTTAAAGTTTTAGAGTATTACAGGAGTACAGATGATTTTATCACATGAGTTGCTTTGGTACAGTGTGAATGAAACTTATGAGCGTGCTCATCACCAGACCTATGCCTTGTACTAGGTATGTGCTAATTTACTCACCTAATGGGGATTCACATGTAATGGGTAAATCACATGTAATGGGTATTATGCTGGGAAACAGCATAATAAGGATCTGGATAATTCATCCTAAGCTGTCAGTCTGCTCCACTATCAAATAAAAGTAACTCTCACAAAGTTACTTCCAATTTTACAAAGCTATTTTAGGGGTTCTTCTTTTTAGGGAATTATAATGGACTTCCTTGTAAATGTTGTACACGTTGACATCCACTACAACTTCTTCACCGGTAACCTTAAAATAGTAACCTTATTCTCAGGACAGCAACAACAAAATTGTGGCACATGTTGCAACACAGAATTTCTATGCCATCTGGACAAAGAAGTACACATGTAGAAGGTGGGGTATAAATACTGTTAAAATTCAAGGACATTTATGATGTGTAGGCAGAATTATTTGAAAGATTGAAATCTTCTAAAAACCATTAAAGAAGAAATCTCAGAGGAAGAAGCACACTAAGATAGTTAATTTTATTTGTTCAAGGGCTCCTTTTGCAAGCATTAAATCAAGCCTGGGCTTTGATTCTGTGACCCCAAATTCACATCTTAAGGAAGATAAAAGCAAACTATGATCCGTGTACCTGGATGAAACCTAAAGGCTCAGGGTTAATCAGATTGTAGTTTTTGAATTTCTACAGCCTAGAGTTCAGTAGTCACAGGTCTTTTAGGTCCTTCTGGATGTCCCACAGGGTATCTGCACTTTTCTTGAGCTGAGCAACCTCTTCATCCTTTAGTTTCTGGTTGATGACGCTAGTTAATCCCCGAGCATTGAGGATACACGGAAGGCTCAGGAAGACTTCATTCTCAATACCGTACATCCCCTGCCAGAGCAACGAAAGCACTGGGTTAACACACGAAACTGTGAGTAAGAATGATCAAAGTTCTCGTGTTTGAACAGACAGAACTGTAGAAAATTTGTTAAGCACAAACTCAGTCTCTAATTTAATCTTTTATCACTTACAGGTCCATATTTCTTCTATATATATATTGTTTTGTTGTTGTTGTTGTTGTTGTTTGAGACAGAGTCTCACTCTATCACCCAGGCTAGAGTACCACGGCATCAGCCCAGCTCACAGCAACCTCAAACTCCTGGCTCAAGTGATCCTCTTTCCTCAGCCTCCCAAGTAGGCAAGACTATAGGCATCCACTACAGGTGCCCACCACAGTTAATTTTTCTCTGTTTAGTAGAGACAAGGTCTTGCTTTTCTCAGGCTCAAGGGATCCTCCTCCCTCAGCCTCCCAGAATGCTAGGATTACAGAAGTGAGCCGTCGCATCTTGCCAGTACATGTGTTTTGAAATAGGTTTTATAAATAAAACATGCAAACATATACTATCATAAAACTCACTGTTTCTCAGAAAGCAATAAGTACTTTATTGAACTTTGTTGAATATGTATTTCATTGAATATTGTTCTCTTAGACAAACTTTAATAAAACTTGATATGAAGTATTCAAATTAAATTCTGTTCCCTTGCAGTTCTTAATGGTCTACTTTTTATGAAATTCTAAGTTTCTCAAAGATATTTATGGTTAAGCAGGGAATTTTAGGTGGACTACAAAGTCCTCAGTAGTAGCTAGAGGTCACTAAAAGACGAAATTCCTGGAGTTGCCAAAGAAATAGTATAATTTCCTAAACATTCCCAGATAGTTAGGGCAATTTATTCACAGGGTCAGTTTCCACAGTTGCCCACCTCCCTACATTGACCATGTCCTTAAGTTGACCTAATTTCATAGACTGGACATGCATCACATGTATGTATCAGTACAGTAGGCCTGTTTCCTTATGTTGACCAGTTTTTTTGTTTGTTTGTTTGTTTGTTTTTGAGACATAGTTTCACTATGTCACCCTTGGTAGAGTGCTATGGCATCACAGCAGCAACCTCAAACTCTTGGGCTTAAGCGATTCTCTTGCCTTAGCCTCCTAAGGAGCTGGGACTATAGGCACCTTCCACAATGCTGGGCTATTCTTTGTTGCAGTTGTCATTGTTGTTTAGCTGGCCCAGGCTGGAATCAAACCTGCCAGCCTTGGTGTATGTGGCAGGCACCGTAACCACTGTGCTATGGGCATGGAGCCTGTTGGCCAGTTTGTTATAGTCCCTTGGGTAATCAACTTACAGAGGTTCTACTAAGCAGATTAATTATAATACATTAAACAAGTTAATATCATTTTTAAAACTTTAAATTTCAAAAATTTTTATATATACACAAATGTAGAGAGATTAAACAAATTATTATATATGTACCCAAGACTCAGCAATTACCCAATTTTTGCCACACTTGCTTTTCAAATTTTTTCTTTAGTTATTTTAAAGCAAATACCCAACAGCATTGTTTTACCCCCCCGATCTCTGTCCTGGTTTCTTTTAATCCACTGCTTTCTTCCCTTACCTTTTTACCTTGACATTCATTTGTGGAAAATAAGTTAGTTGTCTTACACAGTGTTTTAATACAATTGTAGTTTTGTTTAAAAACTAATCAATTTCTCCTCGACTGTTTTGTATGATTGCTCCATGACTTTTGAATTCAACTTAATTTGCTAAAGTATCAAGTGCTGCACGAAAGGCAATCTATACTTTAGTATACCAACTCTAAATGAAACACTATTATGCTTATTTAATTGCCCATATTTTTATTGTGACTTTATCTGTTCTTTCTTCAAATGAATCTCTTTGTAGAATACAATGGTAGAAATAATATTATACTTTGTAGTAGTTTGTCTTACCTTCACCATTGTTGATACTGGGTGAATCCTGGATAGATTTTTCAGCATGGATTCAATAAGATCAGCTACACTTAATCCAATTGCCCAATTAGTATATCCTTTTAGCTTGATGACTTCATAGGCACTAAGAAAAAAACAAATCATAAAAGAGGACATTCAAATCAGACTCTACAGGTTTTTTAAAATTTTTTAAATTTTTCTTTCTTTCTCTTTTTATTGTTT
>CAUYRH010175141.1:0-11522 GCA_963574655.1 Perodicticus potto | reverse complement strand
CCTACAATAAGGGAATAACTAAGGATAAGAGGAGAAGAAAGAAAAAAACCCAAAAAGAATAAGACAAGAAATAAAAAAATGAGAGTTCCCAATTAACTCAAAAGTCTGATAACTCAAGTTGGAACAGGGCCATATATAAGGTAGGAAAACTAGGTTACATGCATAATCTTGAATATGAAACAATAATTTTATGCCAAAAAGACCTTTTTTTTTTACTTTTTTTAAGACAGAATCTTACTTTGTCCCCCCTTGGTAGAGTGCTGTGGCATCACAGCTCACAGTTAATTTCAAACTCTCAGGCTCAAGTGATTCTCTTGCCTCAGGCTCTCTGGTAGCTAGGACTATAGGTTCCCTCTACAATGCCCAGCTATTTTTTTAGAGACAGGGTCTTGTTCTCACTCAGGCGGGTTCAGGCATGAGCCATTGAGCCCGGCCCAAAAGGATCTTTGTAAGCTTTCTCTCTCAATTATAAGCAGTGGTCACTGAATGCTCAGTACGTGTCTCCTTATGCAATATTAATTCTGTGTAGAAATTATAATTATACCAGCTACTATACAGGTTTATAGAATTTCAACCAAAAGTAAGATTCGTTTTTGGAACATGACAGAAACTCAGTCTAAATTTTATTTAGAAAAATAAACAAATGAAAATAAGCTTTTTTTTTTTTTTTTTAAGAGACAGAGTCTCACTTTGTCGCCCTTGGTAGAATGCCATGGCTTTATGGCTTTTAGCAACCTCCAGCTCCTGGGCTTAGGCCATTCTCTTGTCTCAGCCTCCCGAGTAACTGGGACTACAGGCACCTGCCACAAGGCCCGGCTATTTTTTTGTTGCAGTTCGGCCAGGGCCGGGTTTGAACCTGCCAGCCTTGGTATATGGGGCCAGCGCCCTACTCACTGAGCCACAGGCACCGCCCAAAAGTGTTTTTTAAGAGTAAGAAAGAGTAAACAAAAGAAAATGGCATTGTGGGGGAAAAAAAATAGAAAAAAAGCTAAGGAAATTAAAGGGAAAAAAATGAAGAACTTTATATTACAATATTTTTTATTAATACAAGACCATACAGATGTATTAGATAGTTTTCCCTTTTTTTAAAGATACAGCAAAAATAAAAAAAATCAACCAAAAAATTATTATTATTCGTTATAATGTACTAAGACAACTGTTTAGGTATCTGGGAAAAATAAAACTTAATTTGTAAATTCACTTTAAATATCAAATAAATCACACATGTTCAAATGAGTAGAGAAAAACTAAAGCACAAAAAGATTAGAAGAAGTGAAAGTGAACATTTTGTCAGTCTAGTAAAGGTAGAACATTCCAACTTTTCAATTATGGTAGAACCTCTGTAAGCTGACCAACCAAGGGACTATAACAAACCGGTTAACATATGAAGGTGGTCAACATAAGGAACTAGGTCTACTGTATTGAAACATATATGTGGTGCATGTCCGGTCTATGACAACTTAAGGTGGTGGTCAATGTAGGGAGGTGGTCAACTATGGACATTCTACCATTATTTCTAAAAATTGTCATATAATCACATCAAAATGAAGATAAAATGTAAAGTTAAAAAATCATACAAGCTTGTAAAATTTTTTAGAAAATGAATCAGATGGTTATTTATATTCTATTAAAAAGTATTCATTCAAACCCAAACTTGAAAGACTATGGTCAATTCATAATTTAATTGGTGTTTAATAGCATACATAAAAATGTACCATTTAACCACTAATTAGCTATAACATTCATATCATATCTGGTACCTTTCTCATTCTGGTTTCAGCTTTTTCAAAAAAGAAGTATGTCCCCTTTGCTATAAAGTGATTTGTCCAAGGTTTGGCACAGGACACAACTAGGGCCATTGAATCTATTCTTGAAGTCTCTAATTAGAGTTGGAGGGAAAAACTCTTTCACCCTTAGGTCCAATAAGCAGCCTCACCACAGTGCAGACAAAGCTTCCTGCAGAGGAGAGAATGGAGCTGCACAAAGAACCCAGAGAAAAGAGGAAAAGAGGGAGAAACGACTGTGTTTGGGCTTCTGGATTCAGTCAATAAGTTCGTCTGAGTTTGAGTTTCCCTGGGCCTGAAGTTTTTTTTTTTCTTTCTTTTTCATTTCAGACAACTCCCTGGTATTTTATTGTTCTATTTTGTGTAGTCTACTTTGAGCTTGAATTCTGTCACTTGCAATTTATAAGAACCTTCAGAAGGAGCTTAAATTTCACCCTCATCATCAGATATACTAAAGAGTACATGATTTTGAAGAAAGTGGCCATCTATGGGTCAAAAGGAGAATTACAAGGTCATACTGAGGGAAAGCTTTTGAAAATAACAAAAAATTCTTGTTAAGTAGAGGGGTTAAATGAAAAGGCAGGACACCTGACAAACAGAAGAAATCAAATTATTAACAAGACAGTCTGCTCCCAAAGTTGTGAGTTTTAAGTCTCAGTTATAAGGTCATATTTCTTTAGTCACGGCTACTCATCTCTCGTCTCCTAACCATACCCCCAGCCCATTATTTATTTCTCTTAGATTTGTGACAAAGTTATTATCACTTTTTTAGAATCTGCTCTCAATTTAACATGAACAACACTGACAATTATTAAGTGGCGAGCATTAACTGGCCAGAAAATCAATACCTACAGGGAAAATGATGGATACAATTTAATCAGCAATGACTCATCAGTAGGAAATAAAAATGTAACGAAGAAACAATCTGGGAGTTTTCAAGAACCAACTGAAAAGAATAAAATTAAAGCAAAAAAAAGTTGGAATTGTGTAAAATATTATTAAAACATTTTTTAATGTTTCTTTTGGAAAGAAAATAACCCCTCATAAATATTACGTAGACACTGGATGGACATTTTTACTGTCCATAAATACTACATAGACTCTGAATGGATGTTTGCTGTTTCTATGGTATTTTAAGAATCTGTCTCACCCTGGGAGTCTTAGCTAATAAGATTTCATTTTGGGTAAAGAAGGGCTGCTTGAAATGTTTGGTAAAGGAAAAATAACACTTGGATTATGTTTCAGATAGAAACAATTATTTAGAAAGTTCCCTTAAAAATTGAGTTGTTGGCTGGGCATGGTGGCTCACACCTGTGATCCTAGAACTCGGGGATGCCAAAACAGGTGGATTGCTTGAGCTCGAGAGTTCAAGACCAAGAGTGAGACCCTGTCTCTAAAAACTAGCGGGGCACTGTGGCAGAGACCTATAGTCCCAGCTACTTGGGAGGCTGAGGCAAGAGGATCACTTGAGCCTAAGAGTTTGAAGTTGCTGTGAGCTACAGCACTACAGCACTCTACCCAAAATGACAAAGTAAGATTCTGTCTCAAGAAAAAAAAAATTCACTTGTTAAATATTTAGAAGTTCAGGATTTTTTTTTTTGAAATAGAGTCTCACTATGTCACCCTCACAGCTCATAGCTCACAGCAACCTCAGATTCTTGGGCTGAAGCAATTCTCTCACCTCAGCCTCCCAGTAGCTGGGACTATAGGTGCCCATCACAATGCCTGGCTGGTTTGTTTTGTTATTGTTGTCATCATTGTTTAGCAGGCCCTGACTGGGTTTGAACCCACCAGCCCTGGTGCATGTAGCTGGCATCCTAACCACTGAGCAACAGGTACTGAGCCAAAAGTTCAGGAATTTTAGCAAACTATTATTTATTTATAGCGTATTTTTTAAACTTTAAAAAATTTTTTTGTTTTATTTTTTTCTAGCAAACTAATTTTATCTTGATAATATAACTGATAATCATCCTTCATAGGATGTGTGTTTAAAATGGTGATTCAGCCTCTTTTTGTTGGGATTCTTGGCTTATCTCCACCCACTTTCTAAGAGTCTCTTAAGCTGTTGCTCTCTCTTCACCCAAACATATTCTAATAGAGTAAAAAGCAATTTAGTAGAAACTTTAGCAAAAGATAAGAAGATAAATTGTAGATCATCAAAGTTTAAAACTGGAGGATAGTATGGAGCTCATTTGGTTTGATGAGCTTATGGTCTGACAATTAAGTTCATGAACTTGTCCTTTAAAAAGTGCTATATATCTCATTGCTGAGTATCACTACAGTCACCTTCAAAGTATTCCCCATGGGAAGATACGCACCAATACCAGAACCTCATCCATCCTTCAAAGAAATTTTAGAACTCTTTCTTGAATTGTCATCAAAGCTGTTATTATGTTACCATTGATGTCCTGAATGTTATCAAAATGTATTCCTTTCAATATTTCTTTAATCTTTGGGGCAGATCAGGTGAGTAGGGAGGGTGTTCTAATACAGTTATTTGTTTACTGGATAAAAAAATCCCTTAGTGCCATGTAAGCTGGTGTATTGTTATGATGTAAGAACCATGAATTGTTGGCTCAGATTTTTAGTTAAGATTTTTCTGGGCCAGGCATGGTGGGTCACATCTGTAATCCCAGCACTTGGGAGGCTGAGGTGGGTAGAATGCCTGAGCTCACAGGTTCGAGACCAGCCTGAGCAACAGTAAAACCCCCATCTCTAAAAGCAGCTGGATATTGTGGTGGGCGCCTATAGTCCCAGCTACTTGGGAGGCTGAGGCAAGAAAATCACTTGAGCCCAAGAGTTTGAGGTTGCTGTAAACTATGATGCCACAGTACTCTACCAAGGGTGACAAACTGAGTCTCAAAAGAAAAAAAAAAAGAAAACATGGGGTGGTCCTGTTGCTCAGTGGGTAGGGTGCTGGCCCCATATACCGAAGATGGTGGGTTTGAACCCGGCCCTGGTCAAATTGCAACAACAAAAAAAATAGCCAGGCGTTGTGGCAGGCGCCTGTAGTCTCAACTACTCGGGAGACTGAGGCAATAGAATCATCTAAGCCCAGGAGTTGGAGGTTGCTGTGAGCTGTGACACCACAGCACTCTACCGAGTGATAAAGTGAGACTCTGTCTCTAAAGAAAAAAAAAAAAAAAACAAGGGCTGTGCCTATGGCTCAAAGGAGAAGACCACCGCCCTATACACCGGAGGTGGCAGGTTCAAACCCAGCCCAGGCCAAAAAAAAGTTTGAGTTGCTGTGAGGTGCAATGCCACAGGACTATACCAAAGGTGATGATATGGGGATGAAGTGATTGGGGAGGTGTTTCCAACCTTCACGCTTACGTTTAATTAGGAAAACATTAAATTATTAAGTAGAATCTGAAGGAGATAATAAGGTATCCTGAAAGTGATATATAGGAGGCAGTTTCTGCCAATTCAAGGATCTAAGACTCTAAGCTCACTTTTTTCTTTTTTTTTGAGACAGTCTTAGTATATCACCCTCAGTAGAGTGCTGTGGCATCACAGCTCACTGCAACCTCAAACTCTTGGGCTTAAGGGATTCTCTTGCCTCAGACTCCTGAGTAGCTGGGACTACTGGCCCCTGCCACAATGCCCAGCTATTTTTTGGTTGCAGTTGTCATTGTTGTTTAGCAGGCCTGGGGCTGGGCTTGAACCCGGCAACTTTAGTGTATGTGGCTGGTGCCCTACCCACTGAGCTATGGGTGCTGCCCGTAAGCTCACTTTTAATACCAATTGGTGTTTTCTATTTCTTCTCCATTAATTTAAATTCAGAAATAACCAAACCTGAAAAAGAAGAGGAAATAAACTCTCAAAGGAAGCCCAAAATACTTTCATAGGCTCAAAATTCCATGGGATACAACCTCCTGTATAGTTTACTTTTTCCTGGTTCTTATGATTTAGGAGGGGATGAGATGGTAGGAGGTGGGCAAGGAACAACTCTACATTAAAAATAAAAAGATCCCAACTTGGTGTTAAAAGCACTTGTTTTCTTCATATACTCAAAAAAGGGTAAAAATCAACAGGCAGGAATAGCTGGTAGGTATAAGGATTTCACTATTTCCTTAGTGAAATAATGGAAAAATTATTAACTTATTTTTTCAGTAAGGACAAAAATCAATCTCTCCCTCTCCCTACTTTCTCTCTTTACCTAGCAGACTCACTAGCAGGCCCTCTCCCCCCTCCTTGGGATTTCCCTTTCACAACCACTGAGGAGCCCAGCAGACAAAAGGAAATATAAATTCTTTCTCCTTACATTTTGTCAGGTGTATTTCAGCGTTTGTTTCTATAGCACCGTTCCTGAGCGTCCCTGATGAACAGTGGGATATAAGCATCAGGCCTCAGGATTAGAAACACCTGTGGAAAGTGTCTTCAACTTGGCCAGAGGAAAAAGGGATACAACATTCACATTCACAATACTTTGTGAATTTGACTGCAATTACCTTTTTTGCTTTGCATCCCTTAAATTCAGCAACTGCTTGACCTCAGCTGAGGGCATTCTTCTGAGGAAGCAAGACATAATCGTGCTTATCAGTCTTTCCAAGTTTTGAGACTGATTAGATGACTTTGATTTCCACAAAAGGACCAATTGATGGATGTTGGCAAAATGTCTTTGGGAGCTCAGTCCTAGCTGGAATAATTAACACATAAGCCCACAGTGCTCTCATCTGATACCGTGTTTCTGTTTCTTTGGCCAAATCTCAGGCATTTAACTTATGTGTGGCTTTAAAATGGCATGTCTTACATTTTAAAGTATGCTTGTCAAAGAAATAAGTCAAACGTTAAATATTTATAAAAATGGAATATTCCCCTTATCCTAAACATGGAAACAACAATCCATATTGATTCAGATTCAGTTACCAACACGCCTTAAAAAAAAAAAAATTCAAATTATATATAAAACCAGCATAGTGTACCCCGATTGCATTAAGGTACACAGCTATGATTTAATAATAATAAAAAAAAATTGCTGGGCATTGTGGTGGGCACCTATAGTCCCAGCTACTTGGGAGGCTGAGGCAAGAGAATCGCTTGAACCCAGGAGTTTGAGGTTTTGGTGAGTTATGACACTCTACCCACGGCAACAAAATGAGACTGTCTCAAAAACAAAAACAACACAAGGGTACCAGAAGTTATTAAAAACAAAACAGTGTTAAGACAGAGTGAAATTTACCAGGAAAAGATTATCTCTTTAGTTAAAATTTAGTGGACTGTTATGTGGTATATGTGACACCTAGTACAAGATAGGCATTTACATTTGTTAAATAAATACATGCTTTCATGTTTTCAGAAAACTTCTATTCTTAGTTACTTTGAGTGTTTTTATGAAGAGATATGTAATGTGTAAACCTGATTTATAACATTTTGCTTATGGAAACCTTACAATGACTCCAATAATCAGCAAATTATTAATAATTAAGACTGTATTAAACCAGTATAATAGATAATAACTTAATCTCTTATCCACATTTGATACTTTCCTTCAAAACTAATAATAATTTTACAGACTTACACTTTTTTGTCTTAACACTTTTTGTACCTTTGTTTTAAAACAACATGCCAACTGTTATTACATATCTTTGGAAAAATATTTAAGAATCTGGGAATCTGGGGTGGTTTGTTTTTTGAGACAGAGTCTCACTCTTTTTGCCCCAGGGTGCAGTGCCTTGGCCTTAAGTCTAGCTCACAGCAACCTCAAACTCCTGGGTTCTAGTGATTCTGTCTCAGCTTCCTGAGCAGCCGGGCAATATAGGTGCTTGCCACAATGCCTGGCTAAATTTTTTCTATTTTTAGAAGAAACGACGTCTCACTCTTGCTTAGGCTGGTCTCAAACTCCTGACTTCAAGGGATCATCCCACCTTAGCTTCCCATAGTGCTAGGATTACAGTCATAAGCAGAGCCACTGTGTCCCTGGTGGCTCCCTTGACCAGGAATCTGGGATGATCTCCCATTTTCAAATATATTCATGGCATCTGAATAGCATTACCAATAGATATGTTTTTAGTTTTTTTAAGAAATTGTTATACTTCAAGAAAAGAAAAATACAGTAAAATTAGATATCAGAGATTCACCAAAATAGAAACTGTTTACCTTCATTCATAAGAATATCTAATTCAGGCTGGGTGCAGTGGCTCACGCCTGTAATCCTAGCACTCTGGGAGGCCTAGGTGGCTGGATTGCCTGAGCTCACAGGTTTGAAACCTCTAAAAAACAGCTGGGTCTTGTGGTGGGTACCTGTAGTCCCAGCTAGTCAGGAGGCTGAGATGAGAGGATTGCTTGAGCCCAAGAGTTTGAGGTTGCTGTGAGCTATGACGCCATGGTACTCTACCAAGGGTGACAAAGTGAGACTCTGTCTCACAAGGAAGAAAAAGTTAAAAAAGAAAATCTAATTCAATCACTGGGAAACTAATATAAGCAAAGGAGAACATTTTACCTTCAAATTCAACATAAATAATAATTTGTAGGCCAGGCATGGTGGCTCACACCTGTAATCCCAGCACTTGGGAGGCCAAGGTAGGTAGATTGCTCAAACTCACAGGTTTGAGACCAGCCTGAGCAAGAGCAAGACCCCGTCTCAAAAAAATAGCCAGGTGTTGTGGTGGCGCCTGTAGTTCCAGCTACTTGGGAGGCTGAGGCAAGAGAACAGCTTGAGTCCAAGAGTCTGTGGTTGCTGTGATGCTACAGCACTCTACCGAGGGTGATAAAGTGACACTCTGTCTCCAAAAAGCCCCCGAAGAACAGTAATTTGTCACAGTTTATTTAAAAGAGGGCTGCTAATAAGCAGAATCCAGAAAGTTCTTGACTTACTTGACAAGCCCAGAAATTCATCTGGTATTTATTTTTTTCTGGGACACAAACTGTACAAATGTTACCCCACAGTTATTTTCTGCAACATCAAAAATAAAAAGGCTGGGGTGGCACCTGTGGCTCAGTGGGTAGGGTGCTGATACCGAGGATGGCAGGTTCAAACCTGGCCCTGGCCAAACTGCAACAAAAAAATAGCCGGGCATTGTGGTGGGCACCTGTAGTCCCAGCTACTCAGGAGGCTGAGGCAAGAGAATCGCCTAAGCCCAGGAGTTGAAGGTTGCTGTGAGCTGTGTGACACCACAGCACTCTACTGAGGGCGATAAAGTGAAAGAAAAAAAGAAACCAACAAAGAAAGAAATAAAAGGCGGCACCTGTGGCTCAAACGAGTAGGGCACCAGCCCCATATACCGGAGGTGGCAGGTTTGAACCTGCCCTGGTACAAAAAAACAAAAAGGCTGAGGTTGGGCACAGTGGCTCAGCTTGTAATCCCAGCACTCTGGGAGGCCCACGCAGGCAAATCACCTGATGTCACGAGTTCAAGACCAGCCTGAGCAAGAGTGAGATCTGTCTGTAAAAATAGTCGGGTGTTGTGGGGGCACCTGTAGTCCCAGCTACTTGTGAGGCTGAGGCAAGAGAATCACTGGAGCCCAAGAGTTTGAGGTTGCTGTGAGCTATGACCCCACAGGACTCTACTGAGGGTGACAAAGACAGATTGTCTCAAAAATAAATAAATAAATAAATGAATGAGCTGTATTAAGAAAGGGTCAAATAAAAAATAAAAGACACTAAAAATTAAAAAACCAGTAAAAATTTATTCATCTCACTATTTCAGTCTATACTCGGTTTATTCACAATATTCTTTTTGAAATTCAGTGGAATTCATTACATACTAAAAATAACACCATATTTATGCACAAATAAATTAATTTTTCCAGTAAGAGCTAATCTTCTTTTAAGACGATTTCCCACATATTCACAGTGTTTAACATCACAGAACACCCAGATTTGGCCTAAATGTCTTTGAATTGTAGCATTACAAGATGGAAGTTCATTGTGCCTGATAATTTGATTGAGTTTTGCCCAAATGTCCTCCAAAGTGTGGCTGTTACAAATAGTGTATTCTATTATCCATCTTGCTCTACAAAGTGAGTGCAAATTAAGTGCCTTTAAACTGTCTTGCAACTTTTTAGACAAAGGAAAAACATTTTCTGCATAAGTACTGCTGGGAAGGGAAACACTCCAAGACCTCCTATTGTACTGTTTTCCTTTTTCTGATTGTTTATCCAGATTTCCAGAGTTAGTCTGTTCATTCACTGTGCCTGAACAGATTAAGTGCTGCTTTTTCAAACTAGGTTGAAACTCCAATAGATTCACCGTGCAATCATAACTCTGTGATTTAACATCATGTTCTGAAATGGCTAAGTGCTGTTTCACATCTTCAGCTGCTTCGTCAGAAATCACAGGTGGTGATCTTTTAGGTTTAAGAGGAAGCTTAGAGCCATCATGTGGAAACCAAGGAATAAATCTTGATAGAGGACGAGTAGTAAAGTCCTGAATTGCCTTTTCTGCAATTTTTGGCAGTTGTGTGGGATCACTCTCATATGGTCGATAATGTAATATTACTTCTGTAGTCATTCTGTAGTAATCCAGTTACTCTTAACGAAGAGAAAATTTCTTAGCTGAACTCCTCAGACCTAGAATGTAATTTATTATTACAAGACTGTCTCTAGTGACAAATAAGAAGGAAACAGGATCTAAAGTAAAAGTATTGCAAAGAATAAAATATGGTAGGGATAACCTACAAATAGGCAGGGATAAAAGGAAAAACAAAATACAAAAGCCAATTCCATTTTACCAAAGGGTTACTGTAAATATGAACGTAATCCACAAACTTGAAAATCCTCCCTCTAAATCAAAATAAGGGGTCTGAATTATATGCCCTATCATTTCCAAAATAAAAATTCTAGTAGTTAACATGTTTAATTCAACAGATACAAAGGACTAGGATGTAGGAATATATTAAGTAATAACAATCCTAAGACTGTAGCATAAACAAAGAGTAAATTACTGATTCTTAAACTGCAGGAGTCATATGAAGTCAACAAAAATATAATATTTAAACATTTGGGATATCTGAATTAAGGACAATGAAATCATTATAAATTTAAATCTATCTGGAAGAAAATTAATTTTATACTTCAAAATTTTATGAATTTCACCAAACCAATATATAGATAGAAGACTTTATCTCATTCTTAGTAATAAATAATAAATACATGAATATGGCTTAATGTTGCATTTTAACCAGGCTAAGAACTGGTTTTGTGACAAAATCTTCTCTGTGTAACTTGGATAATAATGCAGTATTGAGACCCTAGCACCATGGCTCCTGAATTCCAATTTGGAGGAGGAACAAGAAATTTAGCCTCTTTTTCTTTTTTCTTAGAACACAGAGTCTTCAAAAGTTGCATTCAAATTAAGTTATTGATAATAAATTCCAGCACATAGCACACAGGCTCGAAATGGAGCTTTTCAAGATCTGTAAGATAGGCTTCCTAACCAGGCCCAAAGCTCCGAGAGCCATAATACAGGCTCTTTCATTTACTAGAAAAAAAATAAGAGGCTGAATCTCTTCTGACATATCATTAAAGAACTATAGCCCAGGCTCGGCACCTGTGGCTCAACAGGCTAAGGCGCCAGCCACGTACACCTGAGCTGGCGGGTTCGAATCCAGCCTGGGCCCACCAAACAACAATGACGGCTGCAACCAAAAAATGGCTGGGTGTTGTGGCGGGCACCTGTAGTCCCAGCTACTTGGGAGGCGGAGGCAGGAGACTCGCTTGAGCCCAGGAATTGGAGGTTGCTGTGAGCTGTGATGCCATCACGCTCTATCCAGGGAGACAGCTTGAGGCTCTGTCTAAA
>CAUYRH010175132.1:0-26306 GCA_963574655.1 Perodicticus potto | reverse complement strand
GTCTCAAGAAGAGGGGCATAAAGAAAACCTGGCAACAGTGTCTCCAGATGATGATAGATTTACAAGATTTGTACTGGAGTATTCACGAGGCCAACCAGAAACCAAGGAGTGAACTCTTGCCATGTCCTTATGGAGAGGCCCTACACAGGATCTTGGGATATAACTGGGAGCACAATCACTTCTCAGGTCCTCCCTATGAAGAAACAGCCAACCTTCCACCTCCCCAGTACGAGTTCCAGGCAAACGGCATCCTAGTACCCCCTCAGGAGCTGCTGTGCTTTCCCCGACCTGTGATCTTCATGCAGAATCCCCTGGTTATTTTGCTCCTGGGATTTTTTAATCTTGAGATTTGTGATTTTTTTTATCTCTTGTTTTTTTATCAGAATAGCTAGTGGCTGTCTACATCAAATTTATTTTAATAAATTTGAATTTATTTATTAGTTACATCAATTTTCTACAACTATATGACACCTCTTTATTTTTTTAACTGTCATACACATTTAAGGCTATGGCTGTTCCTCTGAGCAGAGCTTTGATATACTTCATAAACTCTAAAGTTTAACATTTTCTTTTCTAAAAAAAAATTTCAGATAAATATAGGGGTACAAATGACTAGGTTACAAGGTCTGGGTTTGTTAGCCGAGGTCCCTGTTGTACGTGTATCCTGCCCCCAGGAGGTGCGCCGTATACCCTTACACTCTGCCCATTAGGTGGGGGCACACCAAACCCCCTCCCTCCTCCAGTTTAAAAATTTCAATATAATTTTCCTCTAAAATGTTTGCTGGTTTTTGTTTATTTTCTCCTTGACCCAAGAATTAAGAGACTTTTTGTTTTTATTTCTAACTGGCAGAGATTATTTTAAATGGTACTGCTGTCAACCTGTAGTTTTATGGCTCAGGGTTAGAAAATGTTTTTCTACTCTTTCTGCTTTTGGGTGCTATAATTGATATTTTCTTTATTGCTAAGTAGATAGTTAAATTTCACGTCTGCTCCATGGGCACCTGGAAAGAAATTGCATTCCCTTTTGTCAAGATATGGAAGGAGAAGTGGGAAGGTTTCGGACTATTTAGGCCTTTATGACTGTAAGAAGTCTCCTTGGGATCAAAAAGTTACCCGAATCTCTCTTTATCAGCCTATGAGGTGCATTTGCATGGATAGTGTTCAGAGATGCGTCCGTGAAGGCAAGAGCACTGCTGAGCCCCAGCCAACGGGTCTTATCCAAGACCTGGCTGCTCTCGCCTGGCTCCTGCCCATCCTTCCAGAGCTGCTCCACATGTGAACAATAACGCGATGGTTTGCTTGGGCTCCGGCACCTTACTGGCTTCCCCGAACATGTCCTAGAGATTCTGGAAGTCAGCACTGAGGATCGTCCTCACCTTTTCTCTGGGCACCAGCCCTCCATCCCTGAGCCTCACTTCCCTCCAGGTCCCTGGATCTGCTGTCTTTGTGTGGAGGGGTGACCAGGCTCCCCCAAAGCTTCAGACTCATTTCCTGGCCTTCCCTCACCCCACCCAGACAGTTGGCTGGAGGACCCTGCAGGAGGCAAAGGTCACAACACCAGCTTCTTCTCCCCAGCCCATCTCTGGTGATTCCAACCTTTATGGAAAATTGAGCATATGTATTCTTCACAGAAATAGCAGAAGGGATCCCTCTGTGGCTTAGGGGAGGCGGGGTGGGGCAGCTAGGGGCAGGGTGGAATATGGAGCTGTTTCTATCTCCTTCCCTCTTTTCCTCTCTTCCTTCCTTCCCTCCCTCTCTCCCTTCATCCATCCCTCCCTTCCCACTTCCCAGGAGTGTTTCTTGAGTGTAGATTCCAAAGACACAGTAGACCCCCCAGACCATCTTCTGTCTGCGTGGAGTTGCTATTGCAGTCGGGGGAGACAGGCAAAAAATAATGTTGCCAGGAAACCATAAGTCTCCTGGAGAAAAATGACTGAGAAGTGAGGAAAGTACATCAAGGGCTATGGTTTCAGTAAGGTTGGTGGAGGAAAGAGGTAACCGCTAAGCAGAGAGCCAGCGAGGGTGAGGAGTCTTGAGCTGGCTTCACCAAGAATAGAGTTCAAGGACAGGACTGGGGTTTGTGTACTTGAGGGATGGGATGTGGCCAGAGAAATGCTGGAAATTGAGGTTAGGGAATTTGGCAACACCAGGGCTTTGAGGACCAAGAGGAAGCTCTGGATTTTATCTAAATATTTATTAAGCCACTGAAGAGTTCTGAGCAGAGTATTTCATGATCTGACTTAGGTTGTAAATGGTCCCCCTAGTCCCTCTGATGAGCTGAACTGCAATGGTCAGAAAGAGACATCGGGACAGACAGAGGTTCTGGCAGCGTCCGGTGGGAGGGGTTATGGCTGGGCTGAGCTGGCAGTGGAAGGGGTTGAGAGGTAGTTAGATCTGGAAGTAAGTTAAAGGTAGTGGCAATAGCATTTGTGGCTGTAATGTCACCTGCTCTGTTGCCAGATTCCTTATATGAATAATCCTGTCAAACTCTTATTTAGAATATATGGTGGTATGGGTAGGCCGGGTATGGTGGCTCACACTTGTAATACTAGCACTGTGGCAGGCCAAGGCGGGTGGATTGTCTGAGCTCACAGGTTCGAGACCAGCCTGAGCCAGAGGGAGACCCCATGTCTAAATAATAGCCGGGTGTTATAGCGGGTACCTGTAGTCTCAGCTACTTGGGAGGCTGAGGTAAGTGAACCGCTTAAGCCCGAGAGTTAGAGTTTTCTGTAAGCTGTGATGCCACGGCCCTCTACCCAGTACGACAAAGTGAGACTCTTTCTCAGAATAAAAGAAGAATATATGGTAGTAGCTAAGGAAAGCTGTTCATATTCCGAGGGTAAGGTTGAGCCCTGAGAGGGCTTTAATTTGTATTTCACTGTTTAATCTGAGGCTGTTAGAACTTAAGTCAAATCCAGTGCCCTGATAAGAAAGCTGTTTGTTTTCTTTTAGATAATTGCTCAGAGTGATCAGGCCATGGGTGTTGCTTTGAGAGCTGCCTGAACAATATAGATTCTGTCTCTGGATCCAAGGACTACTCTTCAATGCTGACACTCCTAAGGCAGCAGGATGTGGGTGAAGAGGAGTCCCAGGATGTCCACCTGCCCCCACTGGCATCATGAGGTGCCCGGGACAGTCACCCTCCAGCTGGATACAGTGCCTCAATAGAAATCTAGGGTATTTCTGTCCTTAACAAAGAAGCAAGGACCAGGCGCTGGGCTCTGGCTCAGCAGTGTTGGTCCTGTGATTTGTTATCCAGTGTCACTTAAGCTGTAGCCTTTGGGCACACAAAGGCTCTGCAGAAAAACACGTAAGCACAGGCTTCTGTTCTTTTCTGTTCTACAAAAAAATAAGCTATAGCTCATTTCTCTTGAAATACCTGGAGGTGTAAAGTCCTGGAGATTCATCTTTCATTTGCCCTCTTGGTTTGGTTTGAATATGACACAGAAAAGCACCAGAAATCAGCCCTTCAGGGACCATGGTAAAGGCCAAGTGACAGTCTCCTCCACAGGGAGGGCTGCAGGGGGGCAGAGGGGCAGGCGAGGCTAACTGGGCAGCTCGCTGCAGCAAGTGGAAATGCCGGACTGTCTACCATGTGTCAGAGAATCGGAGTTCATGTGTACTTTTATGATTTTTAATCAACAGGTGTTCAAAATACTCCATGGGTTAAACCAAAATCATGACCCATGACTATGCACCAGCTTTTGACCTCAGATTTTATATAGTTTAAAGACATTTCTGCCATCTTTCATGTACAGAAAGGCCAAGAGAAGACGGGTGCATGGCTCAGCTCATGGTGGTGAGCAGAAAGCAGGTAGCAGAACCAGCTCCCAACACTCTGCCTCGCACATTCTGATTATGTGGGATCTCCTCCCCAGATGCTCAGCCTGTCCCCGCTCCCACCCCATAGGTGGAAGGTGGCAGAGACACCCGCTGTCCCATGCAGGCCAGGAAACCTCTGGTCCTAGAACCAGTCCTGAATCTTAGGGACACCAAGTCCAGATTTTGCCTGCAACTTCTCAGAGAACAATTTTCATGTAACTGGACTTTGCTGCTTTCCCAGTCAGAGGGAACTAGCTACATAGTAGAGATATGTGGATAAGAAGATCACCCTGCTGCTGAAGGCACAGCTGTCATAGCAACAGCAGCAAAGTGGCTGACCGTCCCAGATGCTGTTCGGGCGTCACACACTGTGCTGAGCACCTTCCCTCATCACCCGCTCTCAGCACAATGAGGCAGTCACTGTTCTTGTCCCCGCTTCATACAGAGTCAATCGGAGTCTCCTAGAATTGAAAAATACTTACCAAACGTTAAAAGCTAAGTGGTGGAAAAAGTCCTGGTTCGAAGGCCTATTTTATCTACTACACACAGAGTTACTAAGATTGGGAGTATAGGTCCCATGGATTCCCTACAAGATGTTTGATTTTTTTTAAATTTCAGAACGTTATGGGGATACAAATGTTTTGGTTACATAAATTGCTTTTATAAAATCTGGGACAAAGTTATAAGTGTTTACAATTTTTAATTTCCAATTTAATTTAAAAATAACACAAACATATTCTGGCCCACCCGGATAACAGCATTATAGTAAACTACATCCATCATTTTCCGGGACTGCATCTGTCTCGGTGTCTATGTTTACACGGGACCGAAGTCACAGTGCTGATTCCGAAGGCAGTGTACTTTCCCACTGGGGTCTCAGGGTGTCCACAAATTAGCAGATGCTTTTTAATGTATCTAAGAGTTCTATCATTTAACAAATATTGAGATAGTTCTCATTCTTCTGAAAGCAAGTCTTTTCACCCTTGTGACCTCTTGGACACGTTTCTGGAAGGCCGTGAATCCTCTGACCAACTCAGATGACCGTGCAGTTTGCTGGAGCAGAGTTTTCTTTGTTTTTTTATTCCTTACAGTCTCTAAGAGGACTGTGGAGACTTGTGCTATGTCCACTTGTCAAACTGGAAGAGAGACCTCTGTGGGACTTTTCAAGGGGAAGACAGTGAAGTGGCCGCCGATGGTATGTTCTGAGGGTCAGGGCAGGACTCTGGGCTCAGGAACAGTTTGCTCACATCATCAGAGACCTTCAAGAGGCAGTGCCCAGGCCTGTGACACCCTCAGCTCTCACCAGGTCACCTCCGTAAGTACCTCTGAGTCTTGGGCCAGGTGTACGTGCAGCCCCCAGGCAAAGCTGCCTGCAGGTCATGGGATCTTTGAACCTGGAGAGAATGTTGCTGTCCAGGCTTCCGATTGTCGGCATGGATTCAGTCAGTGCTAATTCTGCTGTACTTCTGGCCTAACTTTCAGCTCCATCTATTGCTCTGAAAGCGTGATGGCAGCAGGCCTAGAGGCCGCTTTCCTGCCTGGATTTCTCCAGCTTCGGGATAAGGCCCAATCCCACAGCAAATCCCTTCCTAACTATCACATAGTGTCGCCTGGCTTCTCCAATCTCACCTTGAATAAGACAGGGTTCTTGATTCAGAAATGTTAAAAATCAAAACAAAATCCTACTTTATAGGTTTGAGATCACAGCTATCCCTTCCTCTGATGGCGACTCTGCGTTGCCCCTTGTCCCAGGCATCTTGAATCCCACTGCAGTGAACACGGGGCGTGCAGCCATCTCTGTGACACAGTGATCTCAGTTCTTAGGCAATATACCCACAAGTGGGACCGCTGGATCATATGGCCCCTGTATCGTTTTGTTCTCCATGTTGTTTTCCTTGTTCATTAATTAGCTGATTTAATCATTTCACCTTGTAAACATATATGAAAACATTACATCATGTCCCATAAATATACACAATCATTATCTTTCAATTAAAAATAAAATTGCAAAATTGTGCAAAACAGACGATAGCTTATGCTCCGCTAAATCCCCTGGGCTTCAGAGAGGGGAGGGAGATGGAATAGATCCTAGGCCTTATCTATATGTACATGTGCACATTTCTGCTGTAACGTGATGCATGTGTTACCAAAAATCACTGTGCTATTCACAGTCGTGGAACTAAAACCAGAGTCATAACACTCAGAACACTTTAAAAGAAAAAGAGGGAAACTTGATCAAAATGGTGGCACCGTTTCCCATGTGCAGATGATTAAGAAGCACATAATATTACAATAAATATGGTGTTTTACCCTGAGAAAGACCTAGAATTTGCTTGTGGACGTGGGCATTAAAAGGGTTATAGATCATGAGTTATGAGGACGAGCAGAAAGAAGGTGATCTCGTATGAGACAGGGAGCTTGCCCCAGTCCAAGAATGTCAGTGAGGTCAAAGGCAGGGTCCTAACCCAGGTGAGACCTGGAGCCTGCTCGTTCCTCCCTGGAGGCTGTGGAGCAGCTAAGGAGATTGAGGGTGTATTTCATGGTGGTGCCAACAGGATCTGTTCAGGAATTGGCCAGGTGTGCAGCAGAAAAGGCAGAGTTGTGGGTGATATGGACAACAGGGTAGTGGGTGATTTTAAGGAATCTTTGCGTTTGTGTAAGCCCCAACACAGCCCCTTCTCCTTTCTGTATTCAGAAAGTGGGAAGGGGCTTGAGGTACAAACTCTGGTATAGAAATGGTCATTCCCAGCAGGGGTGTCCAACTAGCAGCCTGTGGGTACAGGCTGATTTTTAAGGACTCAGAATAAAAAAAAAAGGGAAAGATACCCCTGTCTCGGGGCCATTCGGTGGTTGAGCGCACAAGCCGTCACATCAGGCAGGTCCGGTCTGTACGTTTCTTGGATCTGGGTGACCATGGACAACTCACTTCATCTCCCGAGTCTTGGTTTCTTTGGATGTATAACAGGTTATCATAGTCTCTCCCTCTCACAGCTGTGACGAGCATCAGGTGCCACCACGCAGGGACGCACTGTGCTCTGCACGCGGCGAAAACAAACAAAACACGTCATCATTATTAAGATTAAAGAACTCACATTTTGTTTGGATGACATCTTGGGATGGGGAGGTTGACTCTCAAAAACAGAAAGAGGAAGACATCTTGGAATGTGCAGATACCGGGAAAACAAGGTTCTAGCCCTGACTCTGTCCCCGGATGAGACAGTTTCCTTCCTGGCCTCAGTTGCTCCATCTGTAAATGGGTCACTAATCTCTATCCCCAGAAGGTCTGTGTGACTGTGAAGTGAGCATAATGCTACTGAAAGGGGCCAGCCCCTACCTGGCATGTACCCGTGGCACTCCCCGGGTGTGACTCTCAGGCTGAGTAAGTACATTAGTCAAGGAGCTTTTATATGGTTTAAGGGAACATCTTGGAACAGGATTTAAAAATCTGCTTGTTGTCAACCTTTTCCAAATGACCGTAGTTCATAATTGCTAATAATTCTGCCCTGGCATGTCTCAGAGCCGCAGCCCTGTCAGGGTAGAAAAAATAATATTAAGAAAGATTGGTTACTGCATCATTATACACTTATTTTGCAAAGTCTTCAGGCTGCCTAGCAACCACGGAAGTTTCTATCCTTTTGAATTTTTTTCTAAATGTTACCCAGTCACTAAAACTCACAATTCCCCTGGTTTAGTGGTTCATGACGCCGGTATTAGTACTCCTCTCCCACCTGTCATTAAGGGCCACAGCTGGTCTGTACGCTCACCCTGATTGAGACTGTCTCATCCCTGCCACATCCTTTTCATTCACAGACTGTGTATTCCGCTTCCTAGGGTGATCTCAGAAAGGGCCTGGGGAAGAATTAATAAGAACAGCAGGTGAAAAAGTCAAGGCAACCACCCTTCACCTCGCCCTTCATTCCAGGCATCACTTGGAGCTTAGGCAGAGTGGGGATTCCCAGTGCACCTGCTCAGCTCAGGCAAACTGAGCCCACAGGAAGGAAGACCCACCTCGGCACACCTGCACATCCAGAGGGTCTGCACTCGAGTTACTGTTTTCCTGTGACCTATGCTGCCTTTTGGGTGTGTAGAGCATCACAGGAGCTCCGTGTTGGATATATTTGAGTTGAAATTCAGCGTGCACGTAGGTATCACATGAGACTTGTATACATTCCTCAAGGTCAGGGGGAAGGTCTTATTTGTCTGGATGTTGGAGCATCCCAGAAGCTTTCTATGTAAAACTGTCTTGGCAAATTCCACGTGCAGAATCCCAGAAATCTCCCCTGGCTTGAGACACATTTGTGAAGAGGTTGATTTTCTCCTCTTCCAGTTGGGCACTACTCCCTTGTGCTTAGTTTTGGTTCTCTGCCACACTGATTCCAATGTGACTCTGATTCCTTAATCCACCTCCTGCCAGAAACAAGAACATACAAAATTCAAAGACACAGTAAACTGCCGTAGAGTGAGGTGCTGGGGTGCGGAGGCTGGTGGTGGCGGCAGGTAAGTGGCAGGAAGGGCTCAGGTTTCTCAGTGCACAGTGGATATTTGGGTGTGAAAATACTGTCACCCCTCCAGAAATTCCTCTTCAGTCCATGCTTCTCTTTGTATGTTTTTGGGTACACTGATGGCCAGGCACTGGGAGCTGAATGTGCGATGAAGAACAAGGCAGGATTCCCCTGCTCAGGAAATTTACATATATCTTAACAGACAGATTTTAAGCATCACATAAATAGCAAAAGCAATTATAAATGGTTTGTAATGCTGGGGAGAATTCCAAGAGTGAACAAGAGCGCACGCAGACTCCTAAAGCCTCGGCTTAGGAGTACACGTGGCATTTCCACATCATTCTCTTATTGCGAGATCAGCCCATGATCGGAGGGGTAGAAAACCAGTGTTGCTTCTGGAGATGCTAGCTGAGAGTCTTATTGCAAGGGCTGGGCTGTCGGGAGGAGCGGAAATCCGGAAGGACACCCTTGAGCAGCCTCCTCACCTAAACAAAAGGCTGGGTGCCCCCAAAGGGCCAATCGTGAAATGGTGGCCTCTGCTGTGTCCCATGTGGAAGCCTCTGTTCCACTGGGCTTGCTGACATCACTGATCTTTGTGGAATAGGCAGGAGAGCTTTTGGGGAGGTTAGCCTGGCAGCAGGTTCAGATGGAAGAAGGCGGAAGGACCACTTTCCTCACGTCTCCGTCCTGAGAGTCACAGAACTGGACTCTGCCCAGGCGCAGGCCCCAGAGGTGCAGTCCATGATGGTGTGAATTGGGGCTTTCAGGCAGGCTGAGGACCCCCACACGTGGAGTTGAGAGAGACTTGTAGCAATCACAGAGCACATCAAGAAGGTTAGCTCTAAGGGCAGGCAGGGTGTATGCCAAAGGGCACAGTGGAGTCAACATTCACCGTCACCTGGCCCATCAGCAATGACACGCCACAGCTGACCGCTGATAGCTCTCCCTTCTCTCTGCTTTCTTCCCCCAAACTAAGGGGCTAAGGCTAGGGAGGAGTTGGGACGACACCACATTCCCCACTCTCCTCGTCGTGTTTCTAGGCCAGCAATCTAGCACTGGTTAGCTTGCCTAGAGATGGCGGCAACAGGGTGGGGAAGTCAGGAAGCTGGGGTTGGATTTGGAGAATGATGGAAACAGACAGAGTGAGTCTTAACCACTTACGCGAGATGGCTTCATAACCAAAAAAACAAAAATATTACTGTACTTAGATGTTTAAAACAAGACAGAACAAACAAAAATTAAAATCACGGCCCAGTGGGAAGTGAGAGTTCAATTAGAAAAAGTAATTATTTCATGTTTCTACCTCCAGAATATTTGGGCTTCTCCCACAAACCAGCAACTTAACAATTACAATATTGATTATCACCATAATGACATGTAAAGAGGTTCTATTGGTTAATGTCAATCTTATACACTATTTTCCTTTTGAAAGTATCTCCAGATGTATACTTTTTAAAGGTCTGATGTGGACCACAGGGAATGGGTGAGGACTTCTGAAATGAAGCATTATTTTCTCCTTTGTACCTTTGCTGTTAGTGTCATCACAAAGTGCTCAGGCTTAAACGTCTTTTCTTCTTACTTTTTATCATTAAACGCAAGATCCATGGATGTCTTTCCGGAGAGGAGAGGAGGAAAGATGTGAACTTACAAGCAGCAGAAGAAATTAATGGAAAAAGCAGATGGATGTCAAGGGAAAGATTAGCTCTGCTGGAAACAAAATGAAACTAAACAAAAACATTTAGAACATAGACACAGATGAAGGGCAATCCAGGCCCTTGTGAGAACTTTCATCTGGTTTCTCACAAACGGATCAAACTGTGAAGAGTGAAGAACAAGGGCATTCTTAATGAATTCATCACTTTCTGTTCATTAAAAATTTAAAGTTGATAAATACCAGCTAGTTAAAGTACTAAGTGAAATTCATTACAAGTAATACACTGAAACTTGCGTACTTGATGCATATTGAATCTGGCTGATGCTGATCTTCTATACGTACAAAAATTGAGTGATCATCTCTGAGTTGTTCCTTAAACTTCAAAAATCAATGAATAATGAATAGAAAGTGCATTTGTTCGTTAACTTGGAAAAGGAAAACTATCTCTCTCTCTTTTATGTCTCCGATTAATTTGGCTTGGAAACAAGTTAGCAGTTCTGGGAACATCCCCCAGGGCGATATCTGGCCCGGGAGCCACCTCTGCGCCTTTAAGACCTGACTTGCCACAGGTGGGCTACCCAGGGCTTCATCACGTGGCTTTGCTGCACTAGGCAGTCAAGGGCCCCCTCACAACAACCGCAGAACGTGCAGGTCCAACAGTGTTTTGGTGGCAGATGGTCACTTCTCCAGAAGCCATTTGCTGTCTTTAAGTCACTGTAATAGAACTCATGCCCCTCCCCCATCACGGACAGGGAGCAAAAGCGGGTGCCACGTGGGGCCAAAAGATCCCGTTCAATCTGGGCCACTTTTGTGGGCTCCCTTTGTATGTGTTGCTTCATGGGGTGCTGCCATGACTTTGACCTGGTTTAGTGTCATTAAAATCCCTTTCAGTCGTGCATGTATTTATTAATCCATTCGTCCATCCACTCAATGGAAACAAGTGTTTGTGGAGCTCTAGCCGTGTGCAGACCCTCTTCTGAGTATGAGCCAGTGAAGACTTTGCTCCCCCAAACTTACATTCTAGAGGGGATAAGTGACCAAAGAAAAAAAGCCAATTTCCTATGCTGCTAAATGCACAGAAGAACACAAACAGGCAGCTGGGATAGAGGGCTGACTCCAGCACATGAGTTTCAGGGCTTGTGTGCAAAAGCCAGAAGTCCACGATGGGGAAAATTTCCAACCAGAAATCAGGCCAGACCCTTTCCTTCACCAGCCAAGCTGAAGTGAGGGGGAGAGAGGTGGAGTAGAGAGTCATGAGGGGAAGGGCTAGAAGAAAGGAAGGGCAACCAGGGCAGAGAACAGAGCCTGAATGAAATGTCATTTGTGAGTAAGTATTTAACACATTATCCCCTTCATTATTGCAAATTAGGGGAGAGAAAATTGACTCCCAGAAAGAGAAAGTGGTGGTTACTCAAGACTAGTCAAGTAGGAAGGAATCAAAGGGGAAAGAGCTTTCAGAGGGAGGGGGGAGAGGAGAGGGGGAAGGAGGGGAGAGGAGGGAAGTGGAATGGGGGACAAGGTGTGGACCAGGAGAGGGAGGAAGGAGGAGGAGGGGAGAAAAGGATGAGAAGGAGAGGAGGGAGGGAGAAGGGGGGAGAGAGAAGAGACCGAGGGAGAGACAGACGAGAGAGAGGTAAGAAAGAGAGGCAGAGAGAGTGGAGGGAGGAGGGAGAGAGCGAGCTGGGGAGATCTGGAGTGCCCTGCAAGAGCGAGTGAGAGGGGAGAGACGGCAGGGAAGGGACAACAAGGAAAAATCCCGGAGAGAAGAGTTACTCGGATGGGGCACGAGCGGAAGAGACAAGCAAGTGAATGGCAGTAGAAAGGGAGAGACAGACTTGATGGGAATGACTGAGGAAAGGAGCAGAGGGAGCAAAGGAGGCTCCGGGAATTAAGCCTGAGGCTGGAGAGTGACTCGGCGAGAGCGCTACAGAGGGGAGCCGACAACAAACCCAGAGAGCGGGGGAAGAGAGCGCGCAGCCAGAGGCGGGCTCAGGGGCACGTGCACAGCCACCCTGAGAGGCTCCCGGGGAAGGCAGGGGTGCTGGGACCCTTACCGGACCCACTTCTGTGCTGTCCCGCAGCTCCTGTCTTCCTTTACCCCTGCCCTCTCCTTCCCCCCGGGTTCCTTCTGAAGCCCCCTCTCTGCCTCTCCTTTGACTCCAAGCATGGCGCCTTGGGCCCGTGGGTGAGGCTGTTTCTCCAGGCAGCCCAGCCCCACTGACCTCCCCAGGCTGTTGTGAGGTGGGGCCAGGCACTGGCCACATCGGAAAGCATCCAGGAACTTAGGGCACCAGCCCAGCTGAGGCTTCCTGATGATGCAGGGAACGCTTCTTCCAGCCACAATGGTTCTCTGTCCACACTGTGAGCCAGCAGAAGCCCCCCCCCCCCAGGTCTTTTTTTCCCATTATTGTTTTTCTCCACCCACTGGGATTTCATTTTGTCTGCCATCTATCTGTTCACTTCTGTGTCCCTAGCACCCAAAACACCTCTAGGAGTGTGGAATCAACAACTGGAAATTCCTTCTTTAAGTTTCTTCATCTGTAAAGAGAGGGAGTGGTCTCTAGGGTGACATCAGCTCCCCACTGTGACTCATCCCATTGGTGATTAGACTCTAAAATGAGCCCTCAAGGATCCTTGCCGTGTATGATTCCCTCCCCTGAGTGGGAACAGAATCTATAACTCTATTCCAACAAGTAGAATATGGCAGAGGTGATGGGACACCAAGCTGGTGACTGTTTCATCACCTGCAAGGGTAAATAATGGGTTCCACAAAAATATTGAAGGCCCATGTTCAGTTGACATTAAGCGAATCACAGTGAATATTGTCCTGGGTACACAGGACCTCATCAACCAAGCCCTTTAAAAGAGTGTCTCAGAGTCAGAAACTTGCTCTTCTGCCAGCCTTGAAGAAGCAAGCATCCTGACTTCCATCTACAGCTATAAGGAGATGAATTCCCAACAATCTGAGAGGGTTGGGAAGTGGATCCTTCCAGATGAAAGGTAGCTCAGCCCTGTCTATGGACTCTGAGCTTATGTCCATTTTCATGATCTATGGGTACTAAGTGGGTGTTAATTTAAGCTCTGCGTTTGTAATAATTGGTTATGCAGTGACTGTAAAGCAATAGACTGTCCCATCCCAGCCTTTCCATGGTGGCTTAGACAAGGAGAAGTCCTTTTCCCAGGGCGGGGGGGGGGAAGGGACCCATACTCCCCAGGGGTTTCAAGGGAGGCTGGGTCAAGCTGACAGCCGGTGTATTTTACACCTAACCCAATCCAGAGACACACATTTATGATCAACAGATTTTAGAGACAGATTTAAAACCACAGATTGTTATTTAGCAGTAGCTGATAGACCTTGGATAAGACGTTTAATTTTTCTGATATTTAGTTTTCTCATAGGTTTTGAATAGAAAAAACAAGAACACAAATAATGGTGTAATATTTTCCAGGGCTATCGTAACACAACCACCTCCAATGCAGTGGCTTAAACCAACACACCTTCATTGTCCTACATTTCTGAAAGTTAGAAGTAATGCACAGGTCTCGCTGGTCAGGATGCATGTTTTCTGGAGGCTCCAGAGGAGAAATCATTTCTTTACTTTTGAAAATCCTTTTCCAGCTTTTAAAAGCTGCCCCATTTCTTTGTCCCTTCCAACATCTTCAAAGCTAGCAATAGCAGGTGGAGTCCTTTTTACATCTCTCCACTCTGACCTTGCTTCTGTGTTAACATCTCTTTCTCCAACTCTCTTCCGCTTTTAAGAACTATTGTGACTACAGTGGACCCATCTGGATAGTCACCTTTTTAAATCACAGGTTCTGGGGCATATCTGGGGGGTGGCCATATTCCATTTACCATACCTTGGAAAATCGCTCAAAGATCCAGTGACCCACTGCAGGCAAAATGCCTCATATGGCGCCTGGTGGGTACCTAGGGCTTAATAAATGGTAGCATTCATTGCTATTTATTGTTTCAAAATATGGTCCTCATATTGAACTTGGGAAGATATGTTGATGCTTATAGAGGTGATAAATCTTGCTCCAGGTTACCAGCTTGCCAGTAAATGGAAAGGTAGTTTCTTAGATGTGCCATGATAAATCTTGCCTTAGAATTCTGGGTTGTAGGATCAAAGGAAAGTTCAGAATGACAAAGCAGTTTCTGGCTTTAAAGAAATGACTTCAAAGCCCCCAGTCGTGCTTCTCTGCTGAGCTGTGCCAAAGCTCTAATGGAAGGCATTAGTCAAATTGGAAACAGGCTGTTCTCATTAATCACAGAGAAAACCCTATTTCATGCCCAGATGGAAAGCATCCCACTGTCATCATCAGACCCTGCTCCTCTTGGCTGCAGTGTTTTTGGGATTCGTCCCCCGACTCTTACCGCTAGGGGGGCATTCACTGCTAGTCTAGCTTAAGGGCAAACAGGTTGAGAATAGGAGGCCCCTGGGGCATCACATCAGAGCTGAGATCAGGCCTTCAGGGCACCATCCCGTAGTAATAGAAAGTTCTTGGAAGGGTTTGGAGTGTGGGTGACGTGCTCATGGCAGGAGTGTGAGAACTGGGGTTTGCTGACAGTGAGATAAATGAGGGTACCCTCCTTTCAACAGATGCAGGGAAGCAGAAAAGATGGCAGAATCCCTGACTTTTTCATCAAGGCTTTCTCGAGTGTCACCTTGGGGACTGAGCACTGGGGCTGTAGAGACGTTGAGACCCAATCTTGGCCCTTAAGGAGCCCAAGACCCAGTGGGATGATAGATAAGCATTAAGAAAACCCCTGGAAGTGTTTCTGGCCTTGTGGCAAAGGCTGTCCAGGTGAGGGGCCCTCCATCAGTTCTTTTTGCAAAGGTCTAGGGTGGAGCACACCAGGAAGACGAGAAAGCCTGGCCCTTGCCTCCCTCTGGAACGATGGGTTTCAGCACCATTCCGTCATCTGGATCTCTAGACTCCTCAGGCCTAAAATGGTAATGACAGCAAGTTCCTGCACCACTGAGAAAATGTGATGGCTGATGGGAAGTTGTGCACCATCTCTAGAATCTACTATGATCCAAGAGTCCAGAGACCCTCCCAATCATTCTCTGCTGTATCCTAAGCCCCCAGAGTAGCGCGTGAGATGAAATAGACACCCCCCAAAATTAATAGTCTCAAATTGTGGAAAGAAATTTGTGGAAATTTTCAAAGGACAAAATGCTCTTCAAGTGCAAAGGATTTCCTTAGTTGTAAAAGAAAAACTGCACACAGAGATGTTCCACGCTGTCGTGACTGAGAGCGATAAAAATGAAAATCGCATAATGTGATGATTAAATCAAACCAGGCATGCCCACTGGATGAGGTATCTGGCGGACGATGACAGTTATCTCCACCAACCTAAGCAAAGATGGATAAAATGTTTGTTTTAAAAAGCGAAGTTAACAAAATATAAAATGTTCAATCTTATGTGCCATATTGTCACTGCTTTAGGTAAAAAAAAAAAAACAAACCTGCACGTATTTTGTTATAATCTATAAAAGAGGAAAATCAGAACCTACAGGGGAAAATATCAAAATGGTAACTGAGTATGTTTCTGGCTGGTAGGTAAATAATTTCATTTCCTCTTCCTGCTTTGATGTAATTTCCAAATCCTTTTAAATGAATATATATTTCATTTTGGGAATGGAACAAATAATGAACCTATTAAAATCACTGTAATGTTTCTTATTGTGTGTACAGCGAATGTTTTCTTTTTGCTGTCTAAGTAGACATCTTAGGCTCTGACTCATTAAAGATTGTTCCTCCTTTACTAAGAAATGAAAGAAAATAAATCTGCGCTGTCATAGACGCATAACCACTCAGAGTTAGAATTCTAATCACTAGTGTTTGTTTGTCCCCGTACAATAGCTGCTCCAAAGACCGCTTCATGGGAGCCAGAACTTTCCTTCAGGGTGGGGCTTCATTTAGTACTGTAATAGCTGCCTCATTTTGAGTCTTTCTCCTGCCCCAAGCATTGTTTGTAAGGGATTATTGTGATTCTTCTAACAGACACGGTTTATAGAAAACAGAACTGAGGCCCACAGAAGTCAAATGACAAGAGTCAGAGCCATTAAGTTAATGCTAAGTTGCAGAATTAGTTTGAACACAATCCTTTTGTCTTCATTCACTCATCATCATTCATTCCTAAATAACTAATGCATTTTTCTCTGTTTTAAAGGGTTGAATGCTGAGCACGCTGAGAACTGTGTGGATTATACGATATCCTTACAGCTAAGGGCTTGGTAAAGTATCACCTGCTGTCCACATGAGCCAGCCTTACCTCCTGCTTGGGTTGGTGGGTGGCTTCCTAGAGTAGGCTCTGCTGAGTGTCACAGGAGTACCCGCCTCTAGCTATTTTTGTTGTTGAAATAGACCTTTACTAATCCTCTAGGTCACACAGTGAGGTGACTTAGCATCTCACAAAGAGGTGTGGAATCTCAACACAGCACCACCCAAGGTTCTGTGGTCTGGGTCCTCAGGTCACCAGGAGCCCCTCAGACCAGAGAAGGAGGCTGGGTAAGACTTTCACGTGTTCCAGAGCAGCTGCTCCTCAGGCCCCTTTGGCTGGTACTGAGCTAGCAGCTTACCCCCCTCTTATCAACTACTAACACCCCACAGAGTCAGCACTGTCCCCTTTTCACAGAGGAGGAAATCATGTCTGAGAGAGGCGAAGGGACCTGACCACGGTTCTGTGGTCACTGAGGATGACATTTGGGGTCAGAGCTCAAATCTGCCAACTAAAAGCCACTGCTTACTCTCTGCTCACACCCTGTGGCCTCCACCAAACACCACTCCAGGGAGCGCTGACTGCCGCCCAGCCGAGAGGGGTGCATGGCGCCTCTCCATGCAGCCCACACAGCGCCTCTCCGTACAGCCCAGGCAGCCTCAGTTTCTCCTTCCCTCTTGGGGCTTCCTGAGATTTATCCTAACAGAATCTCAGAGCTAGTGCTCTCTGCTCCCATGCTCTGGTCCTGTTGGTGTGGCTTTAATTGTCATTATTTCTTGCTTATTTCTCAAGGGGACACACTGGAGGCTCACTCAGGAAGCTTTCAAACTGAGTGTTGGTTCCTTGTGATTCTGGCGCTTTTCTGCATCTGTGGAGAACTGACTGCTCACCACACAGCGCCCTGATGTTCCTGATGACTGATGCTCTGGATAAAGACCTTGGAAGGTTCTAGGCCTGGAAATATTATAGTGCCTCATATGGCATTACGACAAAAGCAGTAATAAACCATAAAAATAAGTGGAGAGAAGTCCCATGTGTTCTAATTCTGCTGCTTTTTTTGAGCACTTCAAAATATCTTTCTAACAGGCCTTTTTTAAATATTATTTTTAATGTCTTTGCTTTGGTGATATCAGCAGCATGAGGCCAACATCATTAATATTGAGTGATTTAACACAAATTAAAGCTTTTCAGTATAATTATTCAATTAATTGTTGTTTCACTTGTCACAGAATGTAGATCAATATACGGGCATGCACACACAGACACACACAGACACTCGTGCAACACACTCTTTGGCCACAGCTTCACCGTAAGGTCCTGCTATAATAAAAGGCAGTGTAAGGTCTACTTTCCACCCCACTGGGCTAAGGAGCCTAGAGAGGAAAGACATGAGATTAAGCCGTGTGGATTTATTACTTTGTAATGGTAAGAGGTCTGTTTGTTGGGCATATGTTACGTGTCAGTTCTGGTATGAGGAATTTCACACTCCTTGGCTCATATAATCCTGACAACTTGCATCAAAAGATGTTTTTATGATAATTTTTGATAAGTGAAAAAAATTGCAACTCAGAGGGGCAAAATAGATTGCCCACACACAGAGCAATCTGCTGCCCAGCAGAGGCCCTGAGTGGGGATGCATGCAGCTGACCCATCCAGCAGACCCATGCAGCATATCCATGCAGAAGACCCGTGCAGCAGACTTGTGCAAAAGACCCATGCAGCAGACCTGTGCAGGAGACTCATGCAGCAGATCCCTGAAGTAGATCTGTGCAGCAGACCCATGCAGCAGATTTGTGCAGCAGACCCATGCGGCAGATCCATGCAGCAGATCTGTGCAGCAGACCCATGCAGCAGACTTGTACGGCAGACCCATGCAGCAGATGCATGCAATAGACCCATGCAGCAGACCTGTACAGCAGACCCATGCAGCAGATCTGTGCAGCAGATCCATACAGCATACCCATGCAGCAGACCTGTACAGCAGATCCATGCAGCATACCCATGCAGCAGATCTGTGCAGGAGACCTATGCAGCAGACCCATGCAGCAGATGCATGCAGCAGACCCACCTACTTTTCCTTTATCCAGGAAACTCTTTCCTGCTCCCTGCAGGAAGAGGATCACCGCTTCCTCTCCTAGGTTCCACACTTCATCTCTTCAATGATTTCTTCTGCAACACTAAGTGGGAGCATTTCCAAGTAGCATTCCTCCCTTTCTTCTATGGTGGAATGCTGAGGTTCCCAATGCCCAGGCTGTGGACTGGCAACAGTCTGTGACCTGTTAGGAACCAGGATGCACAGCAGGAGGTGAGTGGTGGGTGAGGGAGTGAAGCTTCATCTCTATTGACAACTTCTCCCTATTACTTGCATCACCACCTGTGCTCCGCCTCTGTCAGATCCATGGCAGCATTAGATTCTCATAGCAGAGTGACCCCTAATGTAAGCCACACATGTGAGGGATTGAGGTCGCCCACTCCTTATGGGAATAGAATGCCTGGTGATCTGGAATGTAAAGGTAATGTGCTTGAAGCAGCCTGAAACCATCCCTCCCACCCCCATCCATGGGATAATTTTCTTCTGTGAAGCTGATCCCTGGTACCAAAAAGGTTGGGGGACCGCTGGCATACTGAGTTGGCAATTTTTTTCTGTACAGATCCAGTGCTACACAGTCACTGTGGTGATTCACTGGCTCTGTCACTGAGGTGGGAGTAGTCACAGGCAAGACCATCCACAAATGAGGGAGTGCAGCCTCGCTGACTTCTCTTTGCAGGGGATCATGAGATATACGTGGAAGTCGCGGTGTCAGCTTCCTGTGCTCTTCCTTGGAGAGGCCACCTCTTGACCTCCACCTCCACCCTGCTGCCTAGATCCCAAATACCACTGTCCTGTGCCCCGTGGGCAACATCCGCCTTCGTGGTAGTTTGGTGTGAGTTGGGAGGAGCCTGGATCCCCGAGGCCTTTGTGAATCCGAGCCAGACTCTCTCCATAAGTTAGAATGTGCCCCTCATTCTTGCTAATACCTGGTGAAGCTGGGATCACAGTGCAGACAGACCCCAATGCATTGGTTTAACTTAAGATTGCCTGCTTTATGATTAGTGACTATGACACACAGTTCACATGCTTCTCAGTTTACAGTGGGGTTAGGCCAAATAATCACAAATAACTGACAACAGCATAAGCCAGAGATGTGCTGCCGTGGGTGGAGGAGCCTCCGCTTGGGTCTTGCAGCCTCCACCATGCTCAGATCTCAATGACCTGGAGGGCTGCTCTAGCCATTGCTGTTCTCCAAGTGTCCTCCTCATGATTTTCCAAACTTCAGCTCAGCAATCACATTTGCACAGTCTCTCATGCCTTATAATATCCTTCTCTGTTCCTCTGTTGCACAAATATTTATAGAACATTGTAAGCTGAGCGCAGCTCAGGGCATCAGGGACATAATCATAAATGAGACGGGCCCATGCAGACGCTCACGAAGCTGTACCCCGCAGTCCCGGGGGGACTCGCTCCGTTTCTACCCCTCCTTGGCTTGCCATTTATTTATTTACTTATCTTTCCTTTCCTTTAAAAAAAGTTTTCATTTGAGAATATTACAATGACACACACATTTTGGTTATATAATTTGCTTTTGTATATTTTAACTCAATAAGCGTACCCTTCACCCATCACTTTTTTTCTGGTCCCCTGTTGAAAAGGCTTTGCCCTTTCACCTGGGTTTGCCTCTGATTTGCTGTACCATCCGAGTACAGACTCTTTATCCCACTTGTCCTCACTCTCACCACACCTGTGATCTTTAAAAAGCCGGATACTGTCACTCAACTGCTTAAAACCTTTCAAACACTTCACATCACAGTAAGAGTAAAATTCCAAAATCCTGCACCATGTCCTATAAATGCCATGCTCATTAAATACCTACTAAATGTTGATGAGGTAATGACAAGCTTAAAACAAATTATCACTGGCCCTAGTAGCTGAGGTTCAACTTTTCTTTCCTTTCCTTTTCTCTTCATTTCTCTTTTTTTCTCTCTTCTCTCCTTCCTTCCTTCCTTCCTTCCTTCCTTCCTTTTTATACTCTCAGCTCATGTCTGAATATGAAAGGGAACACAGACATTTTATGGAAGAGGGTAACCTTCCCTACTGAGCCACCTACTTCTCAGATGAAGGCAAAAATATGAGGTAGTGACCATAGCAAGATTCCAAAACTTGGGCCAGAGAGAGAGATTCAACCCTTTGTGTCTTCTCCAGCCCCTGTGACTCGGTCTCCTCCTCTGCTGAAGGGTGTGGTGATGGCTGGGGAGGTATGAAGAAAGTCATGCCTTGTGCACTTGGCCCACCTCTAGCAGGAGCAGGTGCTGAGCCCACCTGCTGAGTCTCTTCTTCTCCATCATCTTTTCCAGCCCTTCAGGCTAAGATCAGCTGCTCATCCAAGATGGAGCAATGGAATAATCCCCTTTCCAACTCACCGGCTAGAGGGTAGATTGACGCGGAAAGGCCTCCTCACTCGCCACAGAATGGCCATGAGTTCCTGATCAGCCAGAGGGAGAACTGGGTGTGGGAGGGGCACATCCACCACAGAGCTGCCAACCCCCCAGGATTCCACAGGCTTTTTCACCCCTTTGAGCTCCTTGGAGAAAGAACTGTTTTATTTTTTTTTATTAAATCATAACTATGTACAATTATGGAGTACAATGTGTTGATTTGACCTACGATGTGGAATGCTTAAATGAGACTGATTAACATAACCATCATCTCACTTATTTGTTGTGGTAAGACATTTATAATTTACTCTTAGTAGTTTTGAAATGTATCATTGCATTATGCACAAAAGGTGAGATTCCACCCAATACCCTCCCTCCTCCCACACTCCCCCCACCCTCACTTCTCCCTCCTCTCCCCTCCTTCCTTCTGGACTATAGTTGTATTTTGTCATTCATTTGGATGTGTAGGTGATGATATATTGATAAATATATTGATGATATAGTTAATAATAGTATTGAATACATTGGACTTTTTTTTCCATTCTTGAGATACTTTACTAAAAAGAACATGTTTAAGTTCCATCTGGGTAAACATAAAAGGTGTAAAGTCCCCATCCTCTTTTATTGCTGTATAGTATTCCATGGTATACATATACCACAATTTGTTAGTCCATTTATGGTTTGATGGGCATTTGGGCTGCTGCTTCCATGACTTGGCAATTATGACATGGGCTACAATGAACATTCTGGTGCAAATGTCTTTGTTGTAAAATGATTTTTGATCTTCTGGATAGATACCTAGTAGAGGAATTGCAGGATTTAATGGTAGGTCAACTTGTAGTTCCTTGAGAACTCTCCAAAATTCTTTCCAAAGAGGCTGTATTAATTTGCAATCCCACCCTTAGTGTAGAAGTGATCTTTTCTCTCCACATCCATGCCAACATCTGCAGTTTGGGGATTTTGTGATGTGGGCTAATCTTCATTGGAGTTAGGTCATATCTCAAATCTCGTTTGATTTGCGTTTCTCTGATGATTAAAGATGTTGAGCATTTTTTCATGTGTTTTTTGGCCATTCGTCTGTCACCTTCAGAGAAAGTTCTGTTCAAGTCTCTTGCCCACAAGGAAATGGGGTTGTTTGTTCTTTTCTTATTGATTTATTTGAGTTCTATGTAGATTCTAGTTATACACCTTTGTTGAAAACAATCTGCAAAAATCTTCTCCCATTCCGAAGGCTCTCTGTTTGCTTTACTTACTGTGCTCTTGGCTGTGCAGAAGGTTTTTAGCTTGATCAGATCCCAGTAATATATTTTTGGTTCTGCTTCAATTGCCCAGGGGGTTCTCCTCCTAAAATATTTTCTCAGGCTAATATTGTCAAACATTTTCCCTGCACTTGCATCTAGTATTTTTATAGTTTTATGTCTTAAGTTTAAATCTTTTATCCAGTGAGAATTGATTTCTTAGTGGTGAAAGGCCAGGTCAAGTTTTAGTCTTCTACAGGTTGCTAGCTAGTTCACCCACTACTATTTGTTAAATAAGAACTCTTTCCCCCAGGAATGTTTTTGATAGGCTTACCAAAGATCAAATGACAGTAAGTGGCTGGGTTCATCTCTTGGTTCTCTATTCTGTTCCATGTATCTCTCTTTCTATTTTTGTGCCAATACCATGGCTGTTTTGATCACTATAGATTTATAGTATAGCCTAAAGTCTGGTAACGTGATACCTCCTGATTTGTTTTTATTTCTAAGTAACGTATTGGATATCCGAGGACTTGTTTATAATTCCATATAAAATGAGTTACTATTTTTTCAAGATCTTTAATGTAAGACATTGGTGTTTTAATAAGGATTGCATTAAATCTGTAGATTGCTTTGGGTAGTATGGACATTTATTGAGGATACTACAAAGGCAGTCCTAAGAGTGAAATTTATAGCATTGGAAGACTTTATCAAGAAAAAAGAAAGAGAGGAAGTCAATGATGTAATGGGCCATCTCAAGCAAACGGAAAAGGAAGAGCATTCCAACCCCAAACCCAGCAGAAGAAAGGAAATAACCAAAATCAGAGCAGAATTGAATGTAAGTGAAAACAAAAGAACCATTCAGAAGATCAATGGAACAAGAAAGGACTGTTTTTATCCATCTTCGTGCCCCTGTCACCAAGCATGGTGCTAGTGTTGAGGCTGATTCTTCCATGCACTGCCATGGAAGTTGAGTGCTACCCAACTCCAAGGTGACCTCCAGAGCTATACAGTTCATGGCCCTTGTGGTAGTGTGCTTCATCCCTGAGCATGTGGTGACTACCTTGGAATTCACAATTACTGACACTGCCTTAGGTCTGGGGGACACTGGAACTGAATCAGAACTTGGGTTTGGCTGAGATGTCAGTGCCAATGGCATGACTCCCTGCAATCCTGGCCGGTGGTGCCTCTCCTGCCCCATCTAATCAAATCCAGGCTTAAGGCCCTATTCCTGGCACCATTTAATAGAAAACTCTTTCTTACAAGGTCTGACAGTTAAAATTTCAAAGTAGTTCTAGACAAAGTGCTACTTACCTCACTGCTGAACATCACTACCCTCCCCTTGAAAGTACTCCCTTTGGGAAGCTATGCACCACCACTAGTGAGTAGTCCACTCTTCCGAGCAATTTTGGAACACTTTTTCCTGAATGACCATCAGAGCTGTCTGACAATTAAATTACAAAACTTGCCACCATGAACTTATGTTGGCAGCACTGTACAAACATCTTGGTAGGGTTTCATAACTTTGGCTAATCAGTGTTTCACAGCCATGTTTGGGTTGATGTGTGATGATGTCTTGTTGAGTGGCCTTCATTATTGTTTTTGCATGTTTTTGTGTGCCATATGATGACAGCTTGATGGCCTTTTTAGAAACACAGTTCCAAAATTGCATAGAAGGGGTGGATCAGGAACTAGCATTGGTGCACAGCTTCCCATGGGGCATGCTTTGAGGTGATCATTGCAATATCTGGCAATGAGATGTGGAACACTTTTTCTAGGATGAGGTCAAGAACTTAATTGTCCTACCTTGTATACTTTCTTGGCTTTTAGCTGTGGTAAAAGGCATACGTGAGGGTGTAATAGTTTCCTGTTGTTCCTGTAGCTTTGTGGCTTAACATACCACCAATCCATTCTCTCACAGTTCTAGAAGTCAGAAGCCCAAAATAGGGCAGCAGAGCTGTGTTCTCTTGAAAACTCTACAGGGTAATTTCTTTCCCTACTTTTTCTGGTTACTTGAGGTCACCTGCATTTCGTGGCTCCCAGCCTCCCATCATTCTGTTCTCTATCTAACAGCCCCAGAACCTTCCGGATGACCCTGGACCTAGACAACTTGGGAAGATCTCCCCATTTCAAGGTTTCTCACTTAATAATGATTGCAATGTTTTCAATTTAGATTGTGGGCAGACTCAGCACACCTTCTTTTCTAGGCTTCTCCTGTGGAGAGTGAGAATGTACTTCAGCATATCTGGGACGAGAAACAGCCATGCTCATTTGCTTTTTAACAATTACCCAGAGGTTCTTAGCATCAAGAGAGTTTGGAGGACACTTTCCCCACCCCTGGCATCCACATTCCTCTCTGAACCCCAGCCTGAAGAACACCAGCTTCTGGAAGAGGAAGGGGGTGTGTGTGGGATGTAGTTGCTAGGGACTGATGGACGTTGAACAGTTTCATGATGCTGACATTGCTACCTCCACTGGACAGAGGAAGGACAGGGGGTACAAGGATCTGACCTCATTCCATAGCTAGGAAAGAGCTGGGTTTAGACCTGGGTTTCACTCCTTAGGCAACATGGCAACGATTTTACTGTTTTCTACTCCTGGGCAACTAGATATTGAACTGAGACTCATATGTCATGCTCAATAAAGATCACTGAGTACACAGCTCACTAGAGGGAATCTATGTAATAAGTCTTTAGGAAGATGAGTTTGACTGATAACGACAGCCCATTTGTATAATGTCTGCTAAAACATGTATTATTTTCCACTCGATTATTGCTTTCTTTTTACCCTAAACTTTCTGGGAAATTGTGTCAATTTTCCACTTTTCTCATTGTGTTTAAACATAGCTGTGGCTTGCTGTTGCTCTTGGAAGAAAATTGGACTGCAAACAAGCCAACAGAGATTGGGCAGGTTGTATTCAGAGACATAGAGGGCTGGTAATGATGGAATTTCAGCCAAATATGGGACCTCAATTTTCACTCACAGTGAGGCAGCTTAATTGAAAAGCATTATTTGCAAATATACAGAGAGGGAGTCACAGGTAGGAATCTGATTGGAAATAATGGTGGGGAGGTGAGTTTCTTAACCATGTTCTTTAAATGTACTTGTATTTTCTTAGAAAATTAAGGGAATAAGTAGCAAGATAATGTACCATGAAAGCTTACAGCCCTTACAGCCATCTGGGGTGATTTCAAAAGAAGCCCTGGCACAATAAAACTATGTCAATTCAAGCTTACCCAAACCAGGGGTATGTTTAGAAAATAACTTTTTAATACTTAAAAATAAGCAAAGAATAACTACACATCCTTTGTATGTTATAATGGAACTTCATCTAACAGGTGCACCATGGGTTATTTAATTCTGTAGGGTGCTTCCTTAGGCTTACTATTCACTGTTAATTAGGGCCCCAACTCTGAAAATGCATGTTTGTGCCCAATAGAAATGTAAACAATTTATTTCTAGTAAGGAAGAGAACCACAAAGCTTAAGGTTTTCTTGACTTATAGCACATTAACTCATTTTGTCTTTAATTTAACAAGCTTACTTAATATGAAATAAGTTTATTTACACACACACACAGGAAATAATATTGTTAGATTGCATACACATATATATGTATATATTTTTATTCTGTTTCTTGATTTCTTATTTGAACAAGTTTTACTATCTTGTCAATTACTAGATTAATGCATGAAATACATGTTGAACACATGCTTATTTTTATAGGTGCATGAGATTCACATTTCAACATTTTAAATATAACATTTTCAAGGTAGGAAACTTGTAATTTTAGGGCGAGGTAAGTGAATGAATGCAGGCGGCGGGGCATCACAGTAAGAGTGGCATGGAGTTAGGAGGATAAGGATTGCCCTTAAAACACTTACACCTCTGACAAGGGCTTAATAACCAAAATACACAGAGAACTCCAATGTATTTGCAAGAAAAGAACAAGAGATCCCATCTCAGGATGAGCAAAAGATCTAAAAAGAAACTTCTCTAAAGATGACAGGCGCACGGCCTTCAGACATGAAGAAATGCTCATTATCCTTAATCATCAGAGAAATGCAAATCAAAACTACCTTGAAATATCATCTAATGCCAGTAAGATTAGCCCACATGATGAAATCCCAAGATCAGAGATGTTGGCGTGGATGTGGAGAAAAGGGAGCACTTCTACATTGCTGGTGGGAATGCAAACTAAAACATCTGTTTTGGAAAGACGTTTGGAGAATACTCAGAGATCTAAAAATAGATTTGCCATTTGACCCTATAATTCCTTTACTTGGTATATACCCAGATGACCAAAAATCACATTACAACAAAGATATCTGCACCAGATTGTTTATTGCAGCCCAATTCATAATTGCTAAGTCATGGAAGAAGCCCAAGAGCCCA